>VWZK01011967.1:0-115793 GCA_013396935.1 Baryphthengus martii
AAAAAAAAAAATACTGAACAGACATTTTAGCTGTGTCAATCTGTCCAGAACTGGCAGTCCAAGGCACGGCCTTGAAAAATCTTTTGTATGCCTAATCACACGCCTCCCAGTGACCTGTCCAGTAGCTTGGAGGAGGAAGCTGCCTTGTTGGAATATGAAGGATACACGGACCAGGCTTCGTGTAGGAGAAAGAGAATGAGGCAAAGGACTGCAGAGGACTGAGGGAGGGATGGATTCACTTCAGTGAAGGAAAGACACTGGAATTAAGAATAAGTATAAAGACGACTCTAGGATTGAGTTTTAGCTAAGCGAAGAAAAGGGCTTCAAATCACCTGGTTCAAACTTACAGAGCTCCCAAGTCCACTTTGATATGAACCGACACGGCAAGGAAGGAGTTAAGCAAATGAAGCTAGGTCTCTTAAGTAGCTGGGTGGCACACAGGGAATTAGGGCTGGTAAAGAGCTGGGAAATGGAGCTAGTCAGAAATACTGACAGGCTGAGTAAGCAGGTGGGAGGTCCTGGGAAGACAAGTATTAGGAATGGGAGAAAAGACTAGAGAGGACAGGCCAGACTGTTTAGACTCCGTGAAAGAGAACCGGGAGATATTTTTTCCCACTGTAACAAATTCCCCTTCAAAATTGGAACGGCTCCCACAAATTCTGATTCCCATCACCCTTCTCCTACCAGCAAAGCTGGGGTCGCAGCTTTGGCAAATGGCAGGATCACAGAACATCCTGAGCTGAAAGAAACCCACAAGGATCATCGAGTCCAGCTCCTGACTCCACACAGGACAACCTAAAAGTTAAATCATATATCTAAGAAAGAGAGCTGCTGAAATGCTGCTTAAACTCCAACAGGTTCGGGGTTGTGACCATTTCCCTGGGGAGTTTGTTCCAACGCTTGACCACCCTGTTAGTGAAAACTTGTTCCTCATATCCATCCAATCCTCTCCTCCCTTCATGCTGGAGCACAGAGGAAATAATAATTTCTTTTAGTTACTCCATTAGTTCCAATGGCAAAAATACATGTAATTCACCTAAAACTACACGTCTTCCAATGAACCATGATGGTTTCAGCAAGACACCATCTTTCGGACTCGTTTGTTTTCTTTAGCAGATCGGAAGAAGTCACATCCAGAACAAGGCAGAAAGAAAAGCATTCAGATTGCAAACCTGAACGCTGCAAAGCAAACAAAAACTCAAAACATTCCACTGGAATTCCTGCCTCATTTATTGCACATGATAGATAATGCTGCCTTGATGAACAGCTATTTGATATTTTCTTTTCTCCTCAGTGCTCAATGTGTGGCCCCAGGCCTTATTTACTGCACGCTACGCAAACCATGCTCTGAAGACAGAATTAGAAGCTTCCTTGTGGGTTTTTCGATGATGCTCATCACTATAGCATCTAAGTGCTTCATAAACATTAATTTATTTCCAAAATAACCTTGTGAGGTTGTAGAGTAAGAGAGAAGACGTAGCCCCTAAGAGTGGCCACATCATTAATTTCCCTGATCGATGCAGAATACAACAATTAGCTTTACCAGATAAGGATCCTAATCTTGCAGGTATAATTGGATACCCAAAGAAAGGAAGTACAAACCAGGGTATGGAAAACCGAAGGGCAGGTTGAAGTTCTGTAACAACAAAACTATTAGATGCCCGTAAGTTCAACAACGACCAAAATAAAATAACTCAAAAGCCTTAAGGGTAACTATACGCTCGTGTTTTTCCTTCAGCTGCCTGATGCTAGGTAAATAATCCATTCCCATGGCTTGCAGTGTGGGCAGCACCAGAAAAAAAATGAAGTTCTACCACATCAGTGCTGCTATAGAGCGAGATTTAAGCAAATGGGTGATGCTCTAGAAATGCTGCAGATGGTCAGGACTCATAAATTTCAGCCAAAAAAACCCTAGAGGTTTAACACTTCAACAGTCAGGCCCATTACAGCAGTAGATACACAGGGAACATTTTAGGCTTCTGAAGTCCTGATTTACTAACAAAACTTTAGCCTCTTCATTTTGCATCCTGGGGGATTCCACCGCACATTGAATACTGAAAACAACACTGAGAGGCCTTGACATGGATCCTAATTAAAATCTGTTAGTCATCTTCATAAAATGAGTCAGCTATTCCCGACTGTAAAAGTAGAAAATGTTCCAGACAAACCAACTTACTTTCATCTGGAAGACGAAAACACCTCCGTGTGTTACGATTACTGAGTCAAGAGGGAGCAAATTCCTCACCTTTGGGAATAAAGAGTAAAACCACAATTGACCTGCCAAAGTAATGTGGGAGTGATGATGGATTCCCTAAGAGGCAAATGGTGTCACAGCCTGAATACCCAGAAGGATGAGGGTCGGACGGGAGGTCTCAGATGCAGCCAGAGTCTACACTATTAAGGGATTTAAAAGCAGCAGGGCCAAGTTAAAATCAATCTTCCACTTTTAGGGATCAAATGTAGATAATGGACAGTGGGCATAATATGACCACGTTAACTTAATCCCAAGAGAAAACGTGCTGCTAAATGCGACACAAACTGCTAGTAACCGAGGAGCAACGCTGGAGACTCAACTAAGCAAGAATTACGACATGACTGCTTGCGTTATTGCTTTAAGACACGAGGCAATAAATAAGAAACCCACCTGCACTAGTGACACACGGAATAAGAACCAGTGAATTGAAGCTTTCTATGGTAGGGGGGGTGATCAAAACCAACTTTTCATCTTGTTACCTGTTTTATTTAGTTTAGGCAGTCACCAGGAACTTGCCAACCTTCCAGAGCTAGGCCCCAGCCACTCCAGCCACATTTTCACGTTACTTGCCAGAGTTACACCAAAAAGGCAGATTATTAGACAACATAGACTACAAACAATAAACTTGACAGAATGTGAAATACACTTTTTACAGGAGCTTAGAGAACATGTTCTGAACAGTGGACACAGACATACTTTTACAGGAGCTGAGCACATTTTTAAAAGTGCCTTAAATAATATGCCTTTGCTATTTCCAACATTCACTTTCCTTCTGGCAAACTGTCAGAACAGGGATATTCAGACGTGCTACCCACACGACTCAGCCCTCCCACAACGTCTTTATTTGGAGCTATACATCCACACACAGTGGAGATGAAGAAGTGAATGCCTTTCGAGGTAAGCAAAGCGGCCAATTTTTGTAAGCAATGTTAACCATGTGTTCCAGGATTTAAGATAACCTTTGAATAGAAAGACTTTGGGAAAAGTTTAACATGGGATAGAGTAACTCAAATCTACCCCATCTGAAGTTTCTTGCATTTCCTGTAAAGCAGTTACTGCTGGCAGTTTGGTGGACAAGACACTAGCCTAACTAGACCGTAACACCGACTCAGTATAGCAATACCTATCATGCTACATGCTACAAAAAATGCCAAGAAACAAGACCTACAGAAGTACCAAAGGAAAAGGCATCAAAAATCAGAATCCACTGAAAACATGACAACAAAGGACTTGCACTTGAAGAGCGTTCAGACCTTGCCTTGGTTTGCTGCAGAGGGGAGAATTTCATCTTTAGATGGTTGGCCTTTTCACTACAATAGTTTCTAATAGAAAAGATGCTAAAGAGCAGATGGAAGAAAACTTACTGATCCCTAACTCATAACCAATTCATCTGCTCCCTCACTTTTTTTATATACACGTAATACAGACCTATACAGGGAATAAAGAGAGAAATCAGAGTACACTCACGCAAAGACTCACTGCTTTTCACAAATTAAAACCACATTTAAGGTGCTACTTCTGCATTTGAGGAACTCCTAACACTGTGTAAATTACTGGGAAGAAAGAATAAACTCCTCCAGCAAGCCAGTTTAAAGAAGTCACGTTGCTTTAGCTCTATCATTAAAAGGCTTGTTTCAGTGTCTTTCACTAATAAACTTCAAGATTTTTTGGTGTCTCCATACTGCCCCTTGACTCATAAAGAGATTTACCTATGTTATTCGGAGCGGTTATTGCTTCTGCTACTGCCTGCCAGGAGGATTTCCAAATATTCTGCGATGAACCGTTGCCAGGTTTTCCAGTATGACTAATCAGCAAAATAAATGCAGTCAGAAGGATGAAATATTTCTGCAGTTCAAGTTTTTTATTTTCAAAAACTACAGGAGTGTTTGTTATTCAAATTCTCTGTAGGCCCTACAGTATCGGCATTAATTTACTGAGCAATAATGTCTTGGCTTGGACAAACTTAATTGGTGTCTGTCTTTTCTTTTTGGCTCCTTGAAGAGGAAGCATGACACACAGGTCAAACCGACGAGGTTTGAAAGTGTGCAGGATACATTTGAAGCAATGGAAGGGGCATGAAAGGACAGGGACAGGAAGGATACTTTCATCCTGAAAGGTTCAGAGATACTGCAATTAAAGCACTTCTATGACTGTTCCTCACTCCGGCCCTATTATTAATTTTGCAAGTCTTCATTTAACAACATTCTTTTAAAATAGATCAGATTACTCCAGATACCTTCGTCGTCCAATCCATGGCTCATGCTCTGAATTTGCCTTTTAGGTTCCTCTTTTTTTGTACCTCTGCTACCGTGTGCTAATAGGGAGAGGAATGTGATGAATGAGGTCACAAGTTCCCCCGCATAAGCGGCAGAGATTTCAAAGCACTGACAAAGGCAATTTAAAAATTACAGGACACATAATTTAATAATCAAAATCTCTTTGACAGCTAACAATTAATTGCATGGTACACATGGTGCCTGCAGCCAACCCGTGTTCTTGAAGTCCACTGTGTCACAACTTCGCCCAGAAATCCGTTGTGTTCTACTGGAAACAGTAGATGCCCTTTCAATTTATAAAGATGAAAGAAACCCACTACGATTTCCACATCCTTTGTTATTTCCTTACCGAAATATCTATTAATGAAGAAGAAAACTAGGAAGAAAACAAAGAAGGACAAAATACAGCCCTTCTCTTTTCCCATCCACTTTGTTCCCACGCTTGTAGTTGGCCTCAGTAGCTGCGAATGGTACTTGTCTGCTAAAAGAAAAAATACAAGTTCTCCATATTTCCCCTTCCTTGCACTCGCTCTACAGATGTCCGGCAATGGTCCCACAGCCTAGTATTAGTTCAGCTCTCTGAGTGCTATCACAACAGTAGAATCACTGCTGAAAGGCTGGTTCTAGGTGCTGAGGAAGTCAAAACGCCTACGCTCACACGTGCTCTTCCATTGATGCTACAAGCAAACAAAAAAAAAAAAATTGGAGAAGGGTGGAAGGCTGGAAATTCTCTTTGCAACTGTAACCCCTGAAGTAGCATAAATGTCACAGCTTTTGGGAGCAGGGGTTGTTTTTAACCCTTAGATCTGCTGGGTGGCACCTGAAATAATTAAACCTGACATTTCTAGGGTTAAAACGTCAAGAAGGAGAAAGAGCTGAAAAAGGAAATTCCCCAGCTTCTTAGTAATGAAAAGCTGAGGGTATACCTTCTGTGGTTGTCTGAGAGATGCTTTCACATCCGCGTGTCAAGGGTTTTTCAAATTGACAACTTGCAAATTTGAAATACAAAAATGCCCAAAGCGATATTTTAGTGGCTCAGGGAAACTCTTGTACGGGAAAAAAGAATTCTAAAGTGAAACGTCTCTAGAAATCACACAGGGCCTGACCACGATACTCTAATTATGCTAATTGCTTCAATGCCCTTGCTTTATTTATGCTGAGCAGCTAAGATAAATAAAGGAAAATTGCTTTGGATCTAACTGTATTCATATCAGAATGCAAACTAGCCTGTGTTTGTTATGTGATTGCTGATCTGTTTACACTAAATTCTGCAGGTAATTGCAGTTTTGATTGCACATTTATTTCTAGCTGCACAGGTCCCAGGACTAGGTCTGTCTGTTTTTATAATTAAACCATTTTGTAATATCTAAACTCACTAAAGAGCAAAACGATGCTTTAAGAATTTGCATATTTTACACGTTAAAGATAATACTTTGGTGCTCGGTGACAAAGAGGGAAAATTCTGTTTATTACTGAAAGATGGACAGCATGTTCTGGATTTGAAGAAATTCGAGACATCTGTTCCAAGGCCTGTTCGCCGAGCGGGACAGATGTCCTCCGCATCCCCGTAATCTGTTACACAACACCTACTTTTTGAACTTTCGGTTACAACTTTCATATAGTAAAATATGTTCACAGAACGAGGCTTTGGTGATTAACTAGAGACCCTAAGTAAGAGTCAGCACCTGCCTCCAGTTTTACAAGTGGAAGCCTTTCCCCAGGAAGATTTGGGAGCAAATGTAAGGCTCTGCAGTTGGGGTATCTTTAGCTCAGCCTCTCACAACGAATTGCCAATCCTGACCCTCAAAAAGCAACAGTATTACTTCCATTTTACAGCAAGAGGATGGTGAGGTGCAGCAATTCGACTTGTCCACGGGCCACATAAGAAATCTGTGTCAAAGATGGGTATGAAAAGGATTGTCTAAATCCATATCTTTTGCCTCAAGCACAAAATTATTATTATTACTTATACATCACTATAAATGTGTCTGGCATATTGCAGACAGATAAAATGACAGGTACTGCAGAGTTGACACTCTCAATTATAAAACCATCCTTCTGTCCTTGGTGATGAATTTGAGGTGAAGAAGCTTTCTATTTTTGTTCCCATGTATTTAGCACTTTCTGAAACCTTAATTTGAACTTCAGCTGTGCTTATTTCTTCCTTCCCACCTCCCTCAACATGAAGGCACCAAATCTAATCTTTTCTTCCCTCCGTCTCTGAGAAATGATCATCACTATAACATTACAGAGAAAAACTCTGTAATCTCAGTATTACAAATTTAGAGCAATGTCATCTCCGGATGGCTTCTTCATCCATCACCAATTCCAAAATCAGTAATCCAGTCTGTCTCACTTAATGGAAGACTTAATATCAGCCTATGCAGACTAGTCTCTTAGCGAGTTGATACTGCAGCAGCACACTGTGATAAGGTGGGCACCAATAGGCTGCCTGGACCTTGTATAAAGCTGAAGGCTAAAGGAGTTAAACCTCTGAAGAAGGGCATAGTAGCATGTAAAGCTCGGTAGCATCACAGTGTCCCAACGCACTTCTGTTCCAATAAAGTTTGCAATTTTAACAATTTACATAAAATTATAAAAGCCACTTCTACCTGAGAAAAGGATAATGCATGACAAAGTGTAATTGTCAGCAAGACCAACATGAAGATAATGAGGCAAGAATGATAAAACCTTTTCCTCAAAGTATTGGTCAGTGGGTAGCTTCTGATTTTCTGTTTTGAAGGTTCTGAGCATGAACTGAGTCCACTGTCCTCACTCCTCGTTCCCAGTCATTATTCCAAGAAGATACGTACTCTTTTCAGCAGTACTTTGTCACTTCTAACCATCACTTATGAAAATGCAATATGAAATATTGACGTTTTCAGTCCAACTCGTACACTAGTAAAAGAGTCTCGAGTTGCTGTTAGAACTTCACCCACATTCAAGCACTTTGAGGATGGAAGCAATTTTACATTGCCACTTTAGCACTTCACTCTTCACTTGTCCGTGTTTGATTTTTCCTCCCCTATAAATTATCTTAACATTCTACCTTGTTATTGCAAACTACGGGCAGTCTTACGCAGGGTCTGCATCAGTGGGAATAACATGGATCCTGAGTTTGGTAGGGCTTGAAAGGCTGCCTTTAAAGACGGATATACTCCAGATTCTTCACTGGCATTCTGAGGTGGCAGCGCTGCCAGTTCAACTATAAGTTCTTTGTATTCAATGACAGACAAAAATGAGCACAAAGAAGAAAATTTTCATAACATCTGGCACAGTTTCCTCAGTTAGGCTGTCTGGCTTTTAGTTCAGATACTATCTGATGCATGTACCACTAAGAACAAGATGCATCAGCCTTGAGATTTCCTACCGCCCTCTATTGGAGTAGGAGAATATTTTGCTTCCTTGATCAGTCGTGAGGCTTCTGAGTGAAGACTGACTACGTGGTAATTGTACCTGTCACAATTATCCCACGTACAGACATATAAACCTGTCTTCTCTCGTATTAATAAGATGATGTTTCATTTTGTCACATTTTGATTTACATTCTTTTAAAAGATGATTGATACAGAAATTCTACACATTTTTTCTGATAAGGAAGACTGCCTAAGTTTGTTGGTCTTTAAGCATTTTCTGAATCCTTTCAAAGTGCTTTACACAGCATACACAACCTATTTGGGCAGACACTACTACTAGTAAAGAAGAAAATCTGTCAGCTGCTAACAATCACATGATGAAAATTCTGAATACACAGAATTACTTTTATGCAACTTCCTTAACACATAATAATCCCAAAGTGTATTAAGAAAACCTCACAGAGAGGTAATAAGAATGTTTCTATCAATTGAGTTCTGACAAGAGCAAGCTGAGCCAGGTAGGAAGGGAAAGTTCCCAATGATTCCGAGAGCTTCATCTTGGTGAGGACTTTTTAGGATGCTGAGTAGTGACAGGACAAGGGGGAATGGACCCAAACTAGAGGAGGGGAGATTGAGATTGGACATTAGGAAGTAGTTCTTCCCCAGGACGGTGGTGAGACCCTGGAACAGGTTGCCCAGAGAGGTGGTGGAAGCCCCATCCCGGGAAGTTTTTAAGGTCAGGTTGGATGGGGTTCTGGGCAACCTGCTCTAGTGGGAGGTGTCCCTGCCCATGGCAGGGGGGTTGGAACTAGGTGATCTTCAAGGTCCCTTCCAACCCTGACAATTCTGTGATCTTCAAACTGGTGTCATGAGAAAGCAGAAAGAGTCAAATCCAGAAGAGTTGTGGGCAGACAGGGTATGGGTAAGACAGAAGACAAGTAAAGTTATTTTAACAGTCTGATGAAAACTCTGAATGAGGGTTATTTTGCCCTACTCCTTGAACTAAAAAATTAGCCTTGGCTTTACTCTCTCTACTCCCTTTGATCCAAGAACACCGAAAGTGTGATTTAAACCCAAAATTCAACTGCTCATTATGTTATCTTCATTTTATAGCTGGCAGGTGTAGGATAAAGTTCACAAGAAGGGAGTGTACTGTGCGGCACAGGACTATCTCAGTGTCTTATTTGCTCTTGGTGCAATATTACAGTATCCATAACTAACTGTCCAGAACCATTTGCTTAATTCATTCAAACTAAATTCTGACCAAGAACCCAGACATGAAAGTTACTAAATTATCAAGGCACTAAAATGAAGCTGTTTTCTATACTCCATTTGTGGAATGCTCCAATACATATTCACTATCCAGTGACTTGATTTTTCTTGATCTCATTCTACTACCCTGTACTTTAAAGCTCTGGAGAATTCAATCCAACGATCCTCCATGACTAACAAGCTGTTTAATTCACCAATGATTTCTTTCATTATTTTACAGTTGCAGCTTGGGAAAAGTGAGTGTATGTACTGACAAGACTATTATAAGGACTACTGTAATAATACTACACTATTAGCAGCTCCTTACTTAGAAGGAATTAAAAATCCTTAAAGGAAATGCAAGTTTTTCATTTGGAAAAAAAACAACAAAAAAAAAACCTGCGGCAAAGGCTGTGCAAAGTAAAGGCTGTCTGAAAAGAAGATCAAGGTTTTCACATAAAAAAAGGGTTATAAATTACAGATACTATATATTTTTTTCTTTATTGTGTATAAATGACTTGGAGATAGTACCGGTTTATCTACTGATAATTCTCGCTGGAGACCTACAGGACCTTCAAATGTAGCTTGGGCATAAGTGAAAGAAAATCATTTATACCTGATAGTTATGAAAGGTCATGAGTGAAGAAATAAATTCTAGATCTCATAGGTCCAGCCTTAGGGAAGAAAGAGAGAGGGCACATTAGTGCTATGATCTGTGCAGGGGTTTTCAGGTGAGTGTGAGCACGTATATATATATATGAAACCACACAAAACCTTATTAAAAAACAATAAGAAGACACACCTTTTTTTTTTTTTTATCATGTATTTATCTTTCCTATTCTCCCTTGATCTCATCTCGTTTTTGGTCCAAAATATCCTGCATTCTCCCAATTCACCTGTGTTAAGACTCTTTATTTTCACAGTTTCAAAGGCTGTCTTACTGTCAAATAGTAAACTACGCTTCCTAAATTCTAAAGTGAGAAGTGAAAATAAGTCTTAAATACCAGATTTAACAGCATGCTAAGGAAACTGATACTTCAGCCCAAGAAATGCACCTGCAAACCCTCCTAGCACAGTAGGTCATAAGTAAAATGAATTTAATGGTCTGATCCCCACCTCTTTTGTGAGCAGCAGGATGGGGCCTATTATGCTCTCAAGACACTGTAATTGAACTAGTGTGGGGAATCTTGGACAATTCACACCAGAGTTACTACTTTGCATCCATGGGTACCCCTCACGTCACGTTTCTTCATAAAAAAGCAGTGTGTGAAGATGCAGTACAAAAGAAGATGCCAACACTTGCAGCCCTTACTACAGCTGCCTAAACAGCAAGCAGCTTTGCATCCCAACCGCTTCCAGAATAACAAAATAATAAACTTCCAAATTCAGTTAAGTTCTAAAATCCTCTCTGTTCAAAGTAACTATCTTGACACCGGGCTACAGCCATTCAGAAAGAGCTTCTCACTAAGGGGGATGGCAAAACAGGCTGCGAACTTCACCTGCATTATTTCAAATAAGAGACTGCAAGGAAAACTAATCAAGTGCTGCAAACTGATCCTACTCCTAACAATAGCTGAACAACAACTACCAGCACACCACACTCAGCTTTGGTTGAAAATCTCCTTTAGAAACTATTGACCAGTACACCCCTTTATAGATTTATCACAAGACTATGTATCGTCGTACGTTGGATTTTGGGCACAGCGTTTGTGAATACGCAGGCGGTGCTGTTTGTGTATTTGTACGGGTTTGGCACTACATCGTATTTTTTGTTTAAGTCTGTGAGATAAAGCTGCCTTTGTTACATAGCTGAAAATACCTAAGGTTTCTGGAAAGGATGTATTTACTAAAACTTAATCCACTAAAAAAGTGAGGCGGGAAAGACAATTTTAGGAAATGTAAACTTAAAGAAAAAATAACAGCAGCAAGTCAAGATACAGCTGTTTCTGTTTTGATTTATTCAGGATTTCAGAGATGCTGCTTCTATAGGGAACAATACACAAGGCATTGGAAATTCAGAAGGCACCTCTTTTGTGTACCATAAAAATGTGCTGCTAACCTACAATACCCTCATAGAAATACAATTCAATAAGGAACTCAGTTGGGAAGATGCCTCAATAGAATGACATGATAAAACGGTCAATACAAGAATGATTTAGTTTACCTTACAAGAGGTTTTGATGCTGGGAATAAATAGGGCTTTGAAACTTGTAAAAGTAAAAAGGAAGATAAACACAGGCCCATATTTTTAATTCTCACACATATTTAATGTGACTTTTTAGCAGATCATTGCCTCTGAAACATCACTTCTATCAAGCCTATCACTTGAGAAGTGTTACAGCACTTAGCCCTCAGGGCAAAGATAAGTCTTCGCCATTGTCACATATAGTACACACATCCAGCTATATTATGCTGAATGGGAATACAGTAGCTGTAGAAACAGTACTGATTCTTGCAGAATATCCTGAGATACTTATCAAGCTGTTAAAGGAGACATCAGTCTTTTGTCTGTATTGCCCTTGACACATCCTGAAGGAAACTATCTGGAAATTCTTTGTTCGTTGAAGAACCCTCAGACCCCTTAGGTCTAATGTAGGTTAAGTGCCCTACAGATCTCTCAAGAATGGAAAAGCACCTTGAAAAACACAATCTGAACTCACCAGAAACAAATAAATAACGACACGGAATAAAAAAGACTGAACACCTGTATCGAAACAATGTAAGCCTGAAAATCCACATGCATCTTAAACCAAAATCAACTAAATACTGACACCCAGGGTGTTCAAACCAGTCATCTCAATGTAACAAACGGGGATCAAACCCCCAAACAACTGCTTCCACCAGGAGTTAAATGAATGATGAGAAACTTCACCACATTAGCATCCAATTATCATTGCATATATTTTCAAGGATACATAATTACCTGCCTGCATTCAGGATTTCCTTATTGATTAACACACAGACCACACAGCAAATATATCACATGACTCAAAGTGTTTTTTTTTATTTTGTGTATTCTTCATCTTGTATCAGAACACAATTATGCAGTTAACAACTTTAATAAGCACAAGAGCTAAACACGTCCCTTTTGTTGCTTTTGTTTGTTTTCTACCTCACAAACGCCACAGCAGCCACCAAAACTTTCACAACACATCATGGAAAATTATTTTTCCTTTTACATATTTCCACAGGCAAATCACAGAAACAAAAATCGTTACTTTCCTGTCTCAACAGAAGCTTACAGAACAAAGACAACGAAAACTAAAACCTCAACCTCTTGGTTTTTTAGATTATATAAAATCAAGCATCGACAAAACACAAAACTGACTTCTGCTCTCCCAAAACGCAGTTGTGCTTTCTGTTAGAAATAGATTTAAGCAGATCTTAAGATCTTAGAGATTCATTGTCACCTGCATCTGGTACCAACAAGGAGCAGGTGAGATGCCAGCACAAAAAGACAGGACGCTGCTTAGGTACTGAATTACCTACATCACTTGAATTTCCAAGCCAGCTACACTTCCACGTATGATTCCTGACAAAATGTGTACGTGGTTACGTGGTATTGCAGCTCTCGGTTTCCCAGGGGTAATGTGATCAATATGCCATTAAGGGAGCACAGAAAACCAACCAGAGACAAAGCACAAGGGAAAAGGCTGGTACAGCTGGTCAAAGAAAACGGCTCCATGGGAAAAGAAACAAATTAAAAAGAGGCTTCAGAAGAGTCCAGTGCACGTAGCACCCTACTCTCACAGCAGATCTAACTTGCACAACCGCTACTCAGAAAGCAAGGCCACTTAAGTTCCCCCAAATCTTGGAAATAATTATTTATTTTCTATGAAGGAGAATTTAGGATGCTGGAAAACCACTATTTTGCAACCCTGCCTTAATATAAAAATAATATGGGGAGAAAGGCGTTGTGTGAACGTTCTCACAATCAGTCGGTCTCTTTATCTCAGCTCCGAGATGAAACAACCTATAATTTCACTCCTAAGACTTTACTGACTGGAGTCAAACAGCAGTTCTGAGCTGTATCAAATTGTACAGGGAGAACGTAATGTGGATAGATATCCAAAGGGATTTGCTAAGACCACCAAAGTCATTTCACTTGTGACCTATTCAGATTTGAAGTCAGTCTCTTATCATTACTATTTTATTAGAATGAACCATTCTTAAACAATTTACCCAGAGTGTTCCCTGAAGCATGCATTCAATCAATTCCACACATGCACTTTTTTCCTAGACTTTTCTCTTCTCTTCTTACAAACACATCTTGTTCTATCAGTACTGAAAAAATAAATTTTCCCATTAGGGCCATCTGAAGATCCAAAATATGCCTTCCATATGTTGACAAGCAGTAGAATGTACTGTAGTAAAATCCAGCATCACTTTAGAAGCAGCTCATTAGGTCAACTTCAATAATAGCTGACCATGTCTAAACAAATTTCATATTTTGAAGTTTTTAATGAACTAGTGCAAGGTCCTGCATCTGAGTCAGGGCAATCCCAAGCACTGCTATAGGTTGGGCAGTGCCTGGCTCGAGAGCAGCTCTGAAGAGAAGGACTTGGGGGTGCTGGTGGACAAGAGGTTCACCATGAGCCATCAGTGCAGGCTTGCAGGCCAGAAATCCAACTCTGTCCTGGGCTGCATCAAGAGAAGTGTGGCCAGCAGGGCGAGGGAGGGGATTCTCCCCCTCTGCTCCTCTGGTGAGACCCTACCTGGAGCCCTGCCTCCAGTTCTGGAGCCCCTATTGTAAGAAAGATCTGGACGTGCTGGAACGTGTCCAGAGAAGGGCCACGAGGATGATCCGAGGGCTGGAGCACCTCTCCTAGGAAGACAGGCTGAGAGAGCTGGGGTTGTTCAGTCTGCAGAAGAGAAGGCTGCGAGGAGACCTTCTGGTGGCCTTCCAGGATCTGCAGGGGGCCTACAAGAAAGCTGGGGAGGGACTTTTTAGGATGTTGAGTAGTGATAGGACAAGGGGGAATGGATCCAAACTAGAGGAGGGGAGATTCAGATTGGACCTTAGGAAGAAGTTCTTCCCCAGGAGGGTGGTGAGACACTGGCACAGGCTGCCCAGAGAGGTGGTGGAAGCCCCATCCTTCCAATCCTGATCATTCTATGATTCTATGATTCCACCCACTGTCCCTCCCCTTCCAGGCCTCAAGTCAGCTGAGATAAGGCAATGACTGCTGACAGCTTTTTCTTTGCTGGGTGATCTCACTACTCTCTGGACAAGGTTAAATAATATCACGCTAGATGTAAGAATTCCATTCCAAATTTAGATTTTTGTAAATAAAACAGGGTGGAAAAACACAGTGCAAAGCCACAGAATGGTATGTAATCATCAAAGAAAAAGCAAGGCCGAGGTCATGGTCATCAGCTTGTGTTTTGACGAAATAATGCTGAGAATTTGCTGACGTCCATCGAAAGGGCTCAGTCAGTTCACCCAAGTAAACCAGAAGATAAAGAGAATTAGCAGTCCATTTACAATCCATATATTCTAATCAGTAGCTGAAAGCATCAACTCTCTCCAAAGTACTTGCTCATATCATAGTTCTTTCTATTAAAGGGAGCTTGCATGAAAGTTTATCACAAAACTTTTCAAAGCTATTTACAAGAGAATCTTCCCAGTCTATATTTGAAAAAGCAAATGATGGTAACAGCAGGGGCTGTACGAACTCTTCTGTAGGACCAGCACTGTAGAGCGACCACTATTTGACACTCTATAATGTAAACTGGCCAAATTATGTGCTTTCTACAAACATCATCGCAAAGAGAGCGTTTGCACAGCCTTGGGCAACCTCTGCTGAGCAGAAGGAATGATTGGTTTGTAGGACTTCACCTACAATGTTCATTTCCTGGTCATCCTGGCAGGTAAATTACACAAGGTTGGCAACTACTGAAGAAGGCTTCTACAAACAGGTTCCCTACAGGACACATATTATCGTGTTCATAGAGCACAGCTGCATATGAAGTGCCTAAAAGAGAATATTACCAATATTTTATTACCAAGGATCTTCTCTCATCAATCTCACTAGTATTTCAGCTTCCCTATTGATTATATGGCAGTTTTTAATTGGCCAGAGACTGAATCCAATCAAACCTGTTGAAAGAAGTAAAAGTGATCAAACTAACGAGGGCGCTTTACGTTATTTACAGCACAAATAATTTGGTTCCTGGGGCTTTCTGCAAATAAAGCAGTGAGCTGAAGTAACCAATGATTAAACTATGTGGAAAGCAGCACAATGAATCTGAAGGCCTGGATTAACAGTACAAAGATTTGAAACATGAAGTATTCTGAAGTCAAAAGAATATTTTTTCTCATTTCTGTACACAGACAAGAACAGACATGAGTTCGATCTCTGTCTCTACTGATAAGTATAAATAAATATTTTTATCTATATGCCTACTACTATGCCAGGAAAATAACTACATTATCACATCTGTTTGAATATCCTTAGATCTTCCGTAGTCAAAAGTGTCATATAAAATCTCTGTAGCCAGCCTTAAAAAAAATTGCTCTGGAAAAGTTGAGAGGATCAACAGCTGGGTTCTGCTTCACATCTTACACACTTAGGTGACTTCATCAACATCACAAAGTCCTTCATACTGAAGGAAGCACCTCCTGATCTGATCCCAACATGAAAAAGCAAATCACAATGCACAGCACTTACAGATCATCAGCTTAAAATACTGGCATATGGAATACTGGAACATATGGAATTTAAAGGGATGCGGAGCATTTTCAAAAGAAAATCCTCTTTTTAGTTTTAGAAGGATACGGATGTATTTATTTAATTACAAAGACAAAAAAAGAAGCCACCAAAAAAATATCCAAGCCCATAAGAAGTGAAGCCTGCAGGAGCACAAGCCCTACCTTCTCAACCCTGACTACTAAAAGGAAGAGGTATCTACTCACCTACTAAACACAAGAAAATTCATTGTGAGGTTAGTCCCAAGTCCAAGCTGTCCTAGCTCTGGCCTGTTAGGATAAGAAAAAAGACCAACAAACATGCTGGGAGTAGGTGGATAGAAAAGATGGGTCGAGATGTATATCTTTGAAAATTCAGGTAAACATCTGAACTGAAATCCTGATTCAATGACCTTAAGTAACAGTTTTGTTGTTGATTTCATTTGGATTTCATGTCTAGAATTGGAAGTTGATTTAAATTCAACTTTTGAACACAACAGCAATCAAACCAGTAATCTAAATTTTCATCTATCTTTATATTTTATCTTGGGGCTTCAGGAGTGCTGTGAAAGTTACATCACAGGTAGGTTGGTGTTCTTCATTTTTCTGATATGCTTGAGCACTATCCCAATCCAGTGAGCTCCTCTGAGAGTAACAGAATTAGATCACCAACAAAATTCCCACTTAATAGGCTTGCTCTTGTCCTGACCTCCTTGGAACAGTAAGTCTACTCCAAAATTATTTGCACTTTTGCAGAGAACAAGAAAGGCTGTGTTTAAATCCTGGGATTTACAATTTTTATTTTTTTTTTAATCACTACTTGGAAATAAAACATTCCCCAGCCCATCAGGCCTTACACAGTCCCATTCTATCTCCTTTCTCTCTCTCTCATGATCAAGAAGAGACTGCTTGGCCACTTTTCACTCTTAGCTATCAAGCAAAGAAACTCAGGCCTAGCCTTTTAGTACTTCCTTAAAACCAGACTCATCAGGAGGCACCTAATATCTCATGACCATAAAAACCAGAACTTATTTTATTTAGCAATTAAAGCCAACTAGGTTATTTAACGAAGCAAGCTTGTTGCAAATGTTAACGTAGTTTGGCAGCATCTTCTTGCCTGGTGTTGCCACGCAGTTTAAAACAGATGGCAAAGCTGAGCATAAAAATCTCCCTTTTACAGCAGAACCAAAGCCACTACTGCTTGTATTATAGGCCAGAAGGCTTAATGGAAACTTCAGTGAAATTTTCCATGATAAACCAAGTGCTGAGACAGAAAATCAGTTCAGCCTCATTTTTCTGCCCTATGGGAAGAAACATTTGTTGTTACTTACTCATGAAAGAAGAAAGTTATATGGTAAAATGGGTAGGATGCTTAGTATAATTAAATAATTTTTTTCTAATATTTAATAAATAGTGGTTGCTTCCAGCATAATCTGAAGACCATTTTTAAAGATGCCACTGCCCTCAAATACAACTATTTCTGACCTGTTAGAGACCCTTATTTTTCTTAGCTTCTCTCCTTTTCGACTTAAGTTTTTGACATATCACCCTGACACTCAGAACAAGAGAAGCTTTACAGGACAGTCAAGAAAGGACAGGAGAATCGGCAGAGGCCCTTAGAGCAATACTACACTAGAGACACAAAGAATGAGTCTGCTGAGGCTGGAGGGTGGTGCTGGTCCTATAGCAGAAGGCAGTGTGGTTTCACACTTACTAGTGGCAGCTATAAGTTGGAGTGCTGTCTGTCTTTAGGCTGATCTACAGTCTCTGTAGCTGACAGGCTGATCTTCTTCTGGTGTCTTTACCTCAACCATGGCAAATGTAGAGCCGCCTGACAGGAAGAAAGAGCAAAGACACCTGGGCCCCGATACTGGGGTTAGAATGGGAGGAACATCTACCTTACCTTTTCAAGGAGAAATTAAGTATCATAGAATCATAGAACGCTTTCGGTTGGAAGGGACCTCTAAAGGTCATCTAGTCCAATCCCTCTGCAGGGAGCAGGGACATCCTCAGCTAGAGCAGGTTGCTCAGAGCCCTGTTGAGCCTGACCTTGAATATCTCCAGGGATGGGGTCCCAACTACCTCCTTGGGCAACCTCTTCCATTGTTCCACTATCCTCATGGTAAGGATCTTGTTCCTATTTGTTGCTAAACTTGAATATTAATGCAATTTGCAAATAATTTGTATATGACCATAAACTCTCTGACTCAACAGCGGGATTGGGAAACAGTTAGGACACAATTAGCTTATAGTTTTGCAGTTCTAATTGATGCTTCACCTCCAGAAGTAATGAATCAAATGGACATGGGAAAGATGAGAAGTCTAATCACGTGAAAAATGGCATATCTGAAGGCTGTGCACACATGGAAGGAGATGGGGAAAGGAAGAAGCCAACTAAAGAAACCGGTAGGAAATTTTGGTGCGAAAAACCTCAGAGTATAGATGGGAGTTCTCAGGTTTAGTAGCAGTTGGGTGGTATCCAGGAACCACTAGAATACGTCAAGGGGAACAAAAGACAGTACTGGAAATCCTAATTTGAAACTAGCCCGAAATCACAATTTTTGCTTGCTGCTGCTTCGTCCGTACTCAGATACAACAGAGGAACCAGTAAGAGAGATGCTCCTGTAATAACCAGCACAGCCTTTAGTAACAGTTTGGTGTTACCCATCTGAAAATATCCTGTTCAGCTTGGGCAGTGGCAATAGGGGAAAGCCTGCAGATGTAAACGTCACAAACAAATGAGATGCAACTTAATTATATACTGTAGCATTAAGTTGTCAAATCCATATATTATTATTCTCCATTTCTAGTGTCTGAGCTTGTGTTCAGGAGGGAAAGGTTTTATCAGTATAACAACACAGAACGGGGTGGGTGAAAAGAGCAGAATGACTAAAAGAAGGGGCTTTATTGGTGTTTGCTGGACACAGAAGGTCATTGGGAGGGAAGGAGTTTGCAAAACTGAACCGGACAATTGCAGGCTTGTAAACCTGCAACGAAACAACATTTAAGATGGTTCAAACACACCACCAGCGTGGGAAAAATAATTCAGGTATGACATGGACTGAAATAGAATCTCAGATGAAGAAGAAAGCTTAAAAGGCCCTGTGACCAGCTGCAATGCAATAAAAACGGACAGAAATGTCTGGTTTCTCTTGACAAGAAATAGAACTGCAACGCAACGACAGGCAAAACTGGGAGGGTCCACAGGCACTCGATACCGTCAAAGGACTGAAAATAAGGGGGAAGTTTGTGTGCCTCAGCAGCAGCCGAAGCACAGACACCAAATCCTCCAGCTTTATTTGCCTTCTCTTCAACCCACTGTCATTTTAATCCTCATGAAAGATAGCAATCTCAACATCTTTCTCTGTTTGCTGTTGCAGGAGTATTTATTTACTAGGGCCACTGGGGGAAAACAAATCACAGAGAACAAATGGTTTGATGCTCTCTCACATCCCAACTGGCACAACGTTTGAAAATACCGGCTTGTGCACCACAGTCCTACAATTTGGAGGAAACGGTTCTGTTATTAAAGGAGAGCGGTGTCCCAGAAAAATAACATAGGGCCTAATGGAGTCCTTAAAAGTCTCTAATAACTTCAGAAAGATGCACGAGTTATCTTGTTTTCAAGGAGCTGGTGGCAATTCTGGTTTTTGGGAGAATTAATAATGAGCTACATAAATAAAAATATCTGAAGAAGAAAGAATTTTTTTAATTTTTTTTTTTATATTAGCCCAGCATATTCCAGGTACTGTAGAATGCATTTATAGTTACAAATAAATGGTCCCAAAATTACATGAAAGACATACACACAAAAGGATTTAAACAAAGTCTTATACTGTCATTGACAGAATATAGTTAGAATTACCATAGCCTTTCACATCCCTCTTTTGTAATTAACGATGAATGAAAAACTTCCTGAGGTAAGATATTTTCTGCAGAAAAATGTCATTTTCTCCTGTGTTTTCAACTTGGCTATTTAAATGGGAGCAATTCAGGAGCAGACCGTTACTGGAGGTCAAGACTAAACCAAAATTTATTTGGATGCATGGTCAGCTGTCGATGTTCAGTACAAAAATGTATTAAATAATACCTTCAGATGAAAAACAGACTTCAGATTTTGCTTTGACTTTGCTGGGGACTTTATTCTTTTAAAGGGTGTTGGCTAGCTCTCCTCAACTACAGCCCAAGCGTTTTTAAATTTGATTTTATTACCTAATTTTTAACCCACCCACCAAAACACCATTTGTGTGATAACAGCATGTGCAGGGATTCCTAAGGGATATGGAAATTAATCCCACTTCTGTGAAAAGACCTTTTAATAACTCATATGTTATTTTACCTTCTGAGTTATCAGTGGGCTTTCCTCCAGCATTTTTTAAGGAAATGTCCTTGCCATTTGAAAGGGAAAAAAAAACAGAACAACACAATAAAAGAAAAAGAAAGGAATAACAATCCAAGAGTTTGTTCATTTTACGTAATTTTGAATTGGTTATATCAGACCACCTGTTTTTTAAGCAACCTTGAAAATGATGGCCCAAGAAGCAGCCTCAGACCGCTCCAAACTCCGCAGTGTTTGTGCCCATCCCAGGGTTTGCTGTAGCCACCAGCATTTCCTTGGCACTTCTGAATACAGCAAGATTCTGACTGCTGCAAATCCTGATGTTTCCACCTTCCTCCCTTGCTCTTTTCATATGCACACACGTCGGTGACAATTTCTCCTCTTTCCCTCCTTCCTTCCATCCTTTTTTTTTTCCGTGGTGCTCACGGATCAATAAGACATCGTGGCGCCGTACGGAGCCTGAGTGATTTCTCACACAATGGCTGCTGTGACCACGTTTCGATGGGAATTGCAAATCTGCCTTGTAAGAAGGAGCCGAAGAGATTTTCAGTTACCGAGCCATTGCTACAAGGGCACTGAAACTCAGAAAAGGCCCCAGAAACCTGAGCTGCTGTGGAGCTTGAAAGGAACTGCTGCGGCCACGACACTTGATGGATCTCAGCCTTGATTACAAGAGCAGACGACTCCACCATGATTGATGAAATCCTGCTTCAGAGAGGAGATGAGGAAACAATGAAAGCCCCAACTACTGCGCTGGGGGCAGGAGGGATGGAGGGAACCAAGGCAGAAGGGAAGTAGTCAGGAACCTGCTCTAATGGCAGGGAAGCACATAACTTTATGGGAGGGGAGAAGAAAGAATCTTTTTTTTTTTTTTCTCCGTCAATTTTCTAATGGGTACGAAATAAGAATTATATGAACTACAGTCATCAGCTTCCAGAGAAATCTATTACTCTTTGAGATCAAAAAGTGAACACCAGTCGTGAATAATGGTTTCAGCCTGTGGCTTTGAGCATTTAATCCCATTTTTCAACCAGCAGGGCAGTAGTTTTCCACTATCACCTCAACTACAGTTTGTGTTCAGTGTGCCAGTGACTCCCTCTTGCTCCATCTATGCCCTCTTCTTTCTTATCTAGCTGTATACAACCTTATCATTTAAAATTTCAAAGATGTTGCTGTCTGCACTCTATCTCATCACGCACATTGAAAATAATATTTTTAACTGATGTCTTTTTCAGAAGCTCAGCCAAGATTAGACTCCAAAGCCAATGAAGATTGTTCCCGTTATTATAAACCAAAGAGAGAGATAACTGTCTAATCTTCCAATTTTTAAATACAAATTTTCTTATTCTTGGTCCAGTTTTCCTATGTTGCTCCTAATTAGCAGGGAGCATGTTCTGGGCCGTAGGAAACTGAGATTTAGTTCTAGTTTACTTTTCTGTGAACACAAAGGCTATAGGTGGCTGGCAGTCACCTTTCACCGCTGGTGGCTTAGATCGGAATTTGGTTTAGATTACAAGGGAAATGAGTTTAGCGGCCTCATCTTCACTTTTAGCAAAACCGGTTTTCATTACAAACCCACTCTCTACTAAATTCCCAAACATCACAGCTTTCTACTAGAGGAAAAAGCAGCGCTGGATTAGGAGCTCTGAGGGTCGGAAGCCAGTTTCATTTGGCAGGGTTGTGTAAAGAAGCTGGCTTAGAATTGGCACCTGGTTGAATCACATTTAACAGCAATAAATGATACAAATCTCTCAACTATACCACCTACAAAAATTCAAATTAACCCAAAAACTATACTGCAGGCGCAAAGACACGTACAAGATGATGCAAACGGACGCGCGGCATATGACAAATGAATACTATACCTCCCAGAAAAAAAAAAAAAAAAAGAAAGAGAATTTATTACCTTCATGCATTTCTGTAAGAGTTACTCTGAGTAATTTAAAGCATCCCCACCACCATCACCCCCTACAAACTCTCAAACCACAACATACCCCCAGTCAGGCTACGCACAATCCTCGTGTCATCTTTTACGCCTACCGAAAGGATAACATGCAAAACATCAATCTACAGTCACTATCTAAAAGTGGAACTGTTCTAGTTTATATTACTTCCCTTATTAGCTGGAATTCTACACCATAAAGCATCCAGACCAATGCATCATAAAAGTTTTGGTTGATAAACTCTCCACTTGATGTTGTGCAGCATGTTTCCTACGCGCTAAGCGGAGCAAAACGATCTATTTGACGTGGGACCCAATGAGTAGTAAAAGCTTCGTGTGAATGCTGATCACTTGGATGACAACACAGAGAGTATTTGGCTCAACATAATGATGGAACAGTTGTTGCTCAGGCAAAATCAGTGCTTTCATTCCTTCAAGTCATTGGAGATTTGTTTCTTGAAATAAATACAAAACAGGGTAGCAATCTCAGTTAAAAACTATACGCTGAGATAATTTCAATTTCCAAATGGAAGATTTTTTCTTTTTTAGCAATAAAACAGCCCCTCTAATTTGCCTATTCAAATTTGCTTCAGGCTGAAGTTTAGTATGCAAGTCCCCATCTTCTGAACATATTATAAATTTTACAAAATTTCACTGAAATTAGATCTCCTCAGTGTTAGTCACCCCTGTAATAACAGCAAATTACATCCCCTGTTACCAACTGCTTTTTACATAAATGGAAACCTTTAACCATAGAATGGACCAAACTAGTTCCTTTTTACGTAACTGAATTATATACTGCATATAATATACTAGAGAGAAAGAGAGAGTATATATATATATAACTGCATACACTTTCAGAAAACACAGGGAGAAAAAAACCAAGGCTGATTTCTTTGTATTCTCCCTTCAGCTGAGCTGAACGCTAAATTAACACATCCAGAGTCAAAAAGTGATGCCCCTGAATTGCCCACTAAGGAGAAAACAGGGCAATTTTGGGAGAAGGGGAAGAGAAGACTTGACATTCAAATACAGAGAGGTGGTGTAAGGATCTTAGCAAAAGGAAACTGCAGCTCTTATGCTCTCCGCTCTTCAACAAAGTTCACGTCTTATAAATTTGAAATTTTGCACAGTGAGGGAGTTGCCCATTACTACAAGCAGAATCATCGGAAGAAAAAAAAAAAAGAATTCTGTCATTATTACCAGAAGTGCACTTGGAAGCTGGGCTGCCTAAGATTTATTACAAGATGCACACCAAACATGACTGCTTTCTTCTTGAGGAACACACCTAGTAGGCTGAGCGAATAGCAGAGCGTTGGACTTTGTGTGGCATTAAGACTGCAGGTATTAAAGGTCAGCGTAACTTCCTTGAGCTGTAGAAAATCTGAAAATCTGCATAAGCTCCAGGTACTTTTAGGTACACCCAGAGACGGAGAGAACTTGATCAGGGGCTAGTGAATGCAGTCAACGCTTGACTTCAACTTGGTTGCAGAATTTTCTTCGGGGCCCTAGAAACTTGCTGCAGCGCAGCATTTACTTAACAGAGTAGTAAAGCTGGGGATGAAAAATTCCTCTAATTTCAGGGGTCAGGCAGGGAAGGTACTTGTTAGGGGCTAGCCTGCTGTGCAGGGAGAACTACACAGATGTATGGCAGGAAATGAGAGATGAAAACTTTCTAAAACGTACATTTTCTTAATGCGAAGCTAATTTTTAATTATGAAAGTATTATTCTTTGAATGCTATAGCTTATTTAAGAGTATTTCCACACAAACCGCATATCCTGACCGTTACAAATACAATAGATCAAGGTTAAGGGACAGTGTAATTCTAACAAATTTAGTGACAGGTTAAGATCAAGGGATGTCTTGACATTCTCCTCAGAAAGGTCAATCTAGCAGGTCTGCGATGTAAAAATGAAGACTCTGCCATCATTGCCATGGCAAAAGGTCAGACACAAGCTGATTGGTGATAGAATTATCAAATTAACCAATCGATGCGTGTGAGTAATAGATGTAAGCAATCCTGAGGGAGAGCCACAGGGCAAATGCCAGCTCATCAATAACACATTGCCTAGGAAAAGAAGATCCTCTCTTCAATCCATGTCCTTTACATTAGCACTGGTATCAAGGAATTAAAAGAACAATCGAAAGCAACGGCTTTAAATATGCTTTCAGACTGTATATACCATTCACATTTCTTTCCAAAAGAACTTCCATCATATGCCACGGTAAGTAAGAGCATGTTCACAATCTAAAGAGAGGAGGTACCAAGTATTCCTATTCTAAACAGGTATATTCAAAGACTGAAGGATTTTATACATGTCTGACACCAGTACAGACTTTATTAGGAATGCTGGTTAACCTGTGGCACTCACAGATACATAAATCTCGGGTTTGATTTTGTGGCGACTCGTGCACGTTAAAACGTGAAACAGATCACAGCTCTTCTTGTACTGGGGGTTTTATAAACAGGGTGTAGTATGAGGAATAGTTTGGCTGCAAGGAATATTTCAATGCATATTATATATCCCTTTGTGTGTCTGAGTGGTAGCATGCTGCTTCCTACGTGGTTCAAAGGGTTAAACCCTGCAAAAGCTCTCTGCAAGTCCACAGGAAGGCAGACAATGCCCTCACACAGGGGAGAGGGCTTCAGGTAGGCAAAACTGAAACAAAGAACCAAGCCAGCAGATAAAAACCTGAGTTCTTAAGCTCAAGGGATAGGCATTGACTGCAGGAAAGCAGACTGAACCCCATCCCCAGATATATGGTTATCTAAGATCAGTAGGACCGTCTAAACTTGGATGAAAATGTTAAGCGTCAGGGTAGGTTAAGTGCATGAAAGCTGCTTTGTTATTGTAAAGTTTTGGGGTTTGTTGAATTATTATTTCTTCAATCACCGTGTTTCTAAGGATAAATAAACCAGGATGATTTCAAGACCCTCACCTGCTAGTGATATTTCCCAAAGGAAGACGCACACTCGGAGCTTTAAAAATCTCCGTAGCACTGCTATGGAATCCCAGGAGAGCAGCTCAGGGTGTGCACCTGAGGCTCTGTGCTTTGAGAGGGCTCCTCTCCAGAATAAAAACAGGGCAGCAACCTGCTCTCTGCCCGGTGTGCTCCACTGAGATACAAGATAGGTCAGAGGTGCGCCTGATCCTGCACGTGGATGGGCCAGAGTCAGGATGTCGAATGTGACAAAGCCCCTGTCGGGGTTCGCAACAACAACTGCCCAGGAGGCAAACAGAATACCATCTTGACTGGTTTAGGAATTCCTCATTCCTCCCAGTGTCACCCACGCTTCAGAGAGAGGCAAGCACAGAGCTCTTGGCACAGGGAACCAGAGCTGGGTTTCCCATACGCTACTTAGCCACCACCTTCAAAAAATGCATAGAAAGGACCATCACCTTGCAAGTCTGTCCAGCTATCCTGAGTCATTATACCTGTTCTCGCCCCGTGCGGGCACCCTGCTCTCGGTCACGAACATTCAGGTGTTGTTCCTACTTCTCTTCCCATAGTTCTGGTTCTGAGAATCTTAATTTAGCTCCAGTGAGGCATCAATTATCGTGGCGATATGATATCGCTATTATCACAGTAGGAACGGTAATACGGTAGCACTCAGAGCACGAATCCCTTCTGCCATCAAAAAGGATTCCTCACTCCCATTACTGTTAATGGGAGCCACGCACACGGAGCAATGGCAGAACAGGTCTCTAAGCGAGCACAATTATAACCCCCACTGTGAAATTCTCTGAATGCTATTTTCACATGGCTTTTATTATAGATGTACATAAGACTCTCTCAAAAAAAAATTTCAAACTCATTTGAATAGGATCCCCATTCGAATATGAGCTCGTTTCCATCAAACTTAAATTGCATTCCTTTTAAAAGAAACCTGTCTGAGATTTTTAGATGCTTAATTTTCCCTAATGTATTATTTAAAATGCAGTTAATATTCTCCCCTCAAAAAGTACAAAAAGCACAGAAGCATCTCAGACCACGTATTTATCTGTGGGAAATGCAGAGGTTTTGTCAATGGGCTACCAGAGGAATGAATAAGCATCGTGCCACCAGATACAGCAGAGTTCTAGTGATTCACTTTCCTGGAAGATCTCGCCCTGGATCATCTTCTCAATCTGCAACAGTATGGGTGATAATGCTGCTTTTGAACCGCTTGAATATATAATTATTGGTTTACATTTTGTCTGATCTGCAGTTTAATGAGTACTAGAGCTCAGATCTATCATTTTAGTAGCTCCTTCCATATCTAAAAAGCTGACAAGATGAGAGTTACGGCCCGTAGGAGAGCCGAGTGCTGCTCTGTCCAGTCACAGCAGCTCTCACTGGTAGTTTTACATTGTAGTCATTCTGGTCAATCACAACAAGTTATGCTACATCTGCCAGCAAAAAAGAATGACAACTATTTATCTGTCAGTATTTCCCATTTGGTTGAGGTAGAAAAGCTAACAACATGAAAGGAATATTTTCTTTTATTTTTTTTTTTTAAGAATAGGACATTCGTATTTGAATTTCCAACATTAAACAAAATGAAAACATTGAGTTTCTTTTATTTTGAAAACTATAAATTGGAAAAACCGTATCTTGTAAACTACATATTGAAAACAATTCACTGGGGTATGCAAATTTCTATATAAAATGTGAGTAATGTCAGTAGCATTTTTAAATATTAAAAATGAACTTCGAATTCCAATACAATGAATCAAAAGATCAATTAATGATGATCAATTCTCTTTAAAATATGCAGGGATCTTGAAGTTTAACGCTAAAGAAGAAGAGAATGAAGTTTCCTACTAAACCCTGGTAGAGAGCACGTGTTAGCTGCCTGAATAATGGCCCAGAGCATTGTATGAGCACTATGGGACACTGATCTTCGTAGAGACCTTCAAGTGCTACTGATACACAAACAATACAAAGCAGTAGTTCAAATTCAAATATAAAAATCAGCAGACTGAGACAGAAGTGAGCTCCTGTAACTTGAAGATGACCTACATAACAAAAGTCAAAGTTTTTTTCACGTAGTAATTGATTAATAACCCTATTTAAAACAATGTAAGCCTCAGTTTACTGAAAGTTAATCGAACGACTTAATTTTGGAGTGTGCTGCTGTGCCATTTGCAGGCTGCGAGTTCACACACAGCCTCTGCCATTTTATCAGTATTAAAAATGACATGACAGTGCAATGAGATCTGGTTTCTGATGCTGTAAGTGAGCTGTCACCCTTCCCTCAAACTCTACGGAAATATGGAATATCTAACTACCTCTGAACAAGCTCATGGTTCTAGATTAATGAACAGCATTAACAAGGCGCTGATGTGAGGAAATACATCCCACTTACAATGTCACTGCATAACTACTCAACAGAGCTAGGAGAAAAATTAGCAAAGACAAAGTTAATAGGCAGAAATATTCCAACCTGGTTTGTTGTTGGTTTTTGTTTTTTTTTTCCTAAAGTCAACTTCAAGGCTATAAATATACTCAATAAATTTCCTCAAAACTAAAATGCCCAAATCCTATTATTAATTAATACTATAAAATACAGAAGCTGTGAAAACTTGATAAAAACCCCTCTACATTTAATGGAATGCTGTTTGCCTGGATGTGGAACAAATGTACACAGGGTAAGTCATTGTCTTTGGCACAGGGTGGACACAAAATCTATACTATCTCATTGCTCTGTCTTTGTTTTATGGAAAGGGAACTTTTTTCTTGGAAAAAGGGACTGTATGTATACAGCATAACCAGCATAATGCTGCATCCTCCCACGAAACAGTGAAGTCTTTTGATGAACTGCGAGTAATTCTAATTAAAACTCCTATTCTGCAACGTCCAGCTCTGAGGTTTCTAAAATATCTGGAGAGCACTGGATTTGCACAGGTGAAAAATCCATAAAAACAGATCAACAATGCTGAGAGACCAAACAGGATTTGCACGTTCTGTTTGAATCTCTGACTCAAAATTCTATTGCAAAACAAGCGTGTACCACTCAGCAGGAAACCCTGGAATCTAATCATCCACCCCTATTCTGAACCTGGCCAATTTATAATACCTTCTTGGGGTTACTTTTCTAAGCTTGAAATTGTAGCATTTTCTTGTGTGCCAGATCCCAAAGCAAAATACTGTTTTAACTCAACCGCTGCCAAAACAAAAAGTGAAAAATCACGGCTTGTATTCAACTGTGAACGTTGTCGTTGCAGAGAAATACAAGAGAACAATGATATTAATACAAACTACAACGCTCCCCAATGCAACATTTCATGAAATGCAGTATTTTCCCAATTGCAGCAGTATAAACACTATTCACATTCAGAATTTGGGCTGGTTCTCCTGTTTGTTCCATTCCCCCCGGCCCCTAAAGCTGTTTCAAAAGTACAACCATCGACTGCCAGCTCCCCCAGCCCTCACTATCAGCCAGGGTGGTTCTATCAGTAAGTCTGTTCCTACTCCAGACGCTAGGTTTAAGGAGTTGCCAGTTGATGCAAGGTACCTTTGATGCAGTGGAACGATAGTCCTGTAAAATTAAACAACCAAAAACTAGTGGAAATATTGGCTCGATTCTTCATGTTGGATAGGAAAGAATATATGAATTCCAGCCTACCTATTTTAAAGAGATCAAACAACCATGAGAAGAAGCCAAACAAATCTCACGAAGATTTTCTTGATGCTGCACGAAACCTGTACCGAAGCTGACTTTCCAAAGCAGATACATGGCAGTTGCAAATAAATAGACAATATTACACGAGCAGGTAAAATTAAGTAAGTTGCACTAAACCAGGATCTTCTCTGAAGATCAAGCTGAAAAACGAACATCCTGAACATGTAAGATGAAGGCAGGCAAAGTTAAAAACCTAAATGCTATTAAACTTCAATGGGATTTCATCATCAAACTTCCTTGGCGTCCTCCAGAAATGGCAATGGAAGAAACACAGAGAGCTTAATGCTACTTACATCTTGAAGCCCTTAGAATAGTTTGCCTAGTTATTTCCAAATAGTGGAGTCCAAGAGGAGAATGAAACCGGTGGTGCTGAGCACCTTGTATTTACTCTCAGGATTTCAGAGGGCTGCACCTCACACCTGGGCTAGGCTGGTCCTGTGGACTGAGTAACAGCCCCTAAAACTAGAGTGCATCAGGCGGCGGCGCTCCAGGAACTTGCACTCATTAGTTAAATCCAAACGGAATCTAGTTCCGAGTGCTCCAGGACTGCTCCCCGAGGTGAAGCAAAACCTGTTATGTGGGGATGAGGAGCATCGCTTCAGAACTGCACCCCTGAGCTGAAGTAAAACACTGATGGCGATTCCCTGTCTGGCAACTGCACAGATACAGGTGCCTCCACAAATACTGACATTTTTCAGAAACCCCTGCCCCAATAGAAACAGAAATTCTGCGAGATTTCACCTATTATCCCATGTAATTTTAAACAGTATTTAAGTATTTGCATTTAGAAAAAAACTATTTGTATATACCGTATTTAAGACTCTGATTCTAGTATGGTTTCCTGCAAACAAATCTTGTACTTTTTCAAAATGAGGTTAGACTCTATTTGTGATGAATTTGTATTTAGCCTTTTTTTGTTTGTTTTCCCCAAGCATCAATCAGTCTCTCTCTTAGAAAATCTTGTCTATTAAGTAGAATGGGTCAAGTACATTTTATATTCTTCCTTTTAGAGTTCATTGTACTTTCTAATTATATCAGCTCACTGCCAGTATAAAACGTCACGTGCTCCTAAAAGCCCAAGTTTCCCTTCTCTTTCATTATTCTAAATGGTTTTTATTGAACCTTTAGATACAGCCTTACAAAGTAAATAGATAAATTCATAAACGAAGCGTGACAGCCTAACCATGTGACAATAATGGGCGATAGCATCTTGTTGTTTACCTCACTGAGCTATTGTGAGGATTAATTAGTTGATGGTCATAAAGCAGAGGGCACATGCAAAACACTTTACAACTGCTAGTTGATATGACATGTGATATACAGAGCAACACCAGTTTTGCGTACGGCATCAAGGGGAAGCACTCAATCATTACATTAACCTGAGTCTTTCAGGTAGTAGAAGCTGACAGAGGGAAATAATGGTTGATGGCTCCACAAGTATCATTAAGCCTTTCAGACAGTCGCTCTCTTTGCGTGTGGGTAACAGGCACCAAGTACCACTAGTGATCTAAGGTAAAACTGCAAAAATGTTTCTCAATTCACCACAATAACGTGGAGGATTTATCATCGAATGGTTTGCTTTGGAAGGGACCTTAAAGATCATCTTGTTCCAACCTCCCCACCATGGGCAGGGACACTTTCTACTAGACCAGGGTGCTCAAAATTCCATCCAACCTGGCCTTGAACTCTCGCAGGGATTTGGCATCCACAGCTTCTCCAGGCATCTTGATATAGTCTGGAAACCTGTTTGTGGAGACAAGGTCTTTCCTGTGAGATGAAGCAGTTGTGAAAAACCTTTCTAAAAAATCCCAGAATGAGGTAAAATAATTAGATAAAAACGGAGTTTTAATTTTCCCTACATAGCTACATTTGAAATTTGAGCTTGCTGCTCAAGAGCTGCCTGTCCTTTTGGTGAAGGAGACTAGGATGGAGTGAAAATGAAAATTGTGACGTTGAATGAAAGTCTCTCAGTTTTGATTTTTTTAATTACTCTAGAACTTTAGTGGAAATTTAAGGGAAAAAAAAAAAAGATTTAAAAGTTCCAGTGAAGCACGATGAATGGAACTGTTGAGTCATTTTTGAATGCAGTCCCTGATGCCAGCATAAATTTGAATCACTTTAAATGGAGTAAATGATATTTCAACTACAGCTCAATGTAATACAAGAATTTCCCCAGTGACACAGACGTCCTTCACAAGGTTTATACCTCAGGAACTCTACTGATCCCAATGAAATGTCTTCTTGCTAATTTTGAGTCTGAAGCTAATCCAAGGGGATAATAAAAAGCTGGTGGAAGACTGAATGTGAGATTCTGTTATGCAGGGATTCATAATGAAGATACAGGATTTCTTGTCACTGTGATTCGTTAAGGTGTTTAGGGACAGATCTGTTAAGAGTTTGGGACAAATTCAGATCTGATGAATGCAGGTGGCAAATCAGATGACAAGAATTCTAATAAACTCACTGAATTTAACTGGCAGTTGCTGTACTATTATTAATCAAGCGAGTTTCTGACACTACTATCCTGAAATGATTGTTGGCCTATCTAGAATAAAGATAATAAGAGATTTTCTAACAGTTCACATGTTAAATTTTCCATGACAACTCTTTCTAAAAATACTAGATGTTCATCACTAAGATCCAGATTAATGATGATAAAAAAGCCCCTGCGATGTTACTGATGTTAAGTTGAAAAAAAAACCAAAAAAACAAGCAGCTATGGATGTGATTGTGGCTCAAGACTGTAGCAGAACTCCTACTGATTTCAATGGGATCAGAATGGATGAAGGATGAAGGCTTTCTAAGTGGTAAGAGCTACTATTTAGCTTTACTCTCCTTTCTGCATATATCAGTAAGTTGAAAAACATTTCTAATGAACAACTCATAACACTTTTCCAAAAGTCTCTACTGTCAAAGCAACTGAGCTACTGCACATGATAAATTCATTCTCTCTCCCCTTTCCTTAAATCTGTTCAGCACTGAGTTTACCAGGTACAATACGTAACAACCCTGCCAGCTCCTATATGCTGTGACAGCAACATCTCCAAAGGCTTGAGAAGGCACATCCCTCAAATTTCAACATGTACACAGAGACATACTGCCTGTGCAGGACCGTAAGCCCAGACCTGAAATGAAGCTACCTGGAGTACAACTGATTTGAATCCTGTAGCAGGTACGTACTGTTTACCCGGTTCTGACTGTTACAGGTGTATTCTATTTCTCAAAAAGTCTATGACCAGAGACATAGGTATCTCTTAGAAGGCAGTTTGTTTATTCTTGCAGTCTTCAATCTCTGAACTTTTATTTCTGCCTGATAAAATCAGCTGTGTGTACTTCATTAGATAATTTCCACAAAGTATCTAAGTGTAGGAATGTGGATTTGTACTTGGTGCTTCACCCACTTCACAGATTCAGCCTTTACGTGGCCGTGTTTATTGCTTTGGTACCCACATATGCTATGGAACTCATACCCAAAAATCTCTGAGAAGAGCCTGTAAAAACAAAAGCAAAACAAAACTCTGTTTCCATATCGCCTTGGGTCCAGTTCTCCACACTCACGTCTGGAGAACTGTCTCTCTTTCACTTTCTGTCTTCTGCAAATCTATTTGAAGAAGCTTTTATTGTTTGCTGACATAGTCCACAATGCAACATTTAGTATGTCTTCTAGCTCTTCTAATTATCCTTTTATAGAATCACAGAATCATCTAGGTTGGAAAATATCTATAAGATCATCAGGTCCAACCTATAACCCTGCTCTTATCTTTATCAGCACTAAACCAAATCCCTCAGCACCTCATCTATACGACTTTTAAATGCATCTAGGGATGGTGACTCACCCATCTCCCTGGGCAGCCTGTTCCAACGCTTGACAANCCCAACACTTGACAATAACTTGTTCCTGCTGAGGCCCATAGATGTTCCAGAAACAGAAGCAACAGACTGCTATTCCCACTTGAATAGATGAGTCTCTGTGTCTTTCTATGATTTTTTAAGCTTTCTGTCACTCTGTCTGCACTGTTCTTAATAAATCTGTGACCTTGCCTGGAGATCTACTAATGCTGCTCTCTGCTTTCTAGGCAGATAGGGCACTGCAATGTTTTAACACAGGTTCATACTTCTAAGAGATGCACTAGTAGATGCAAACTTTTTGGCAGGTAATAACATGCACATGGATGGAGTGATCTGACAGTTCAACCACTAGCTCCAAGAGTTCAAAATCTTCAAGAAACAAAGGAAAGGGAAACAAATGGCAGGGACAAGCTGCTTCTAAAACCAGCTCTACCAACCACAGCATCCTAACTATTTACCAAGTCACTGCTGAGGTATGCTAGCATCAGATTGACTTCATTCCTCCACAAAATGGAACAAATCAGCGTGGATTTAGTCTGCAAGGGGATTCTGAATCTTGTTCCACATCTCTGGAGCAGCCTTTGCAAATTTCACAGATGTGATTGTTCTGCAGATGTGACCAAACCAGAGGAACTCCACCGATAGTGATTATTTCATATTCACAATTGCACACCATAGGTCACTAGCATGAAAATCAATCATAATTCAATTACTACGTCTTTTACACCACGCAAATGCTTCTAGTGTATTTTGATAGACAAAAAAATAAGAAAAAGAGACCTCTTGATCTTTAGTTATTATTTTCCTGCTGTGATTTTTTTTTTTCTTAAAGTCATTCTAATTGTATTTAGAAACTCCCCCAAAACAGAAATAAATAAATAGAAGAACTGCATTCAAAGAAATTACAGAAATATTGGCCAGTGAATGATCTGATTATCCCATTGGGACTACATTCTCCGTGTTTGTTCTCCTCTTGGAGAGGTGAAAAAAAAAAAAAAGCAAAAATAAATGCTAAACTGCTAACAGATTAAATTCAAATTTAAATAATAAATTTAAATTTAAAATAATTAAATAATTAATTAATAAATTTAAATTTAAATTCAAAATAAATTTTGAATTTAAATAAATTCAAATTAAAGTAAGTGGATATGGGTCAGAAACCCCAAAATCCCATTTGTGCAGCTTATATTTGTAGCCACTTACATTTTGTGCATCTTTAACATTATGTGAACAACATTAAAAAGCTTTGGCTTAATCCCAAATAAATGGCATCATTCCCCTTCCTCATCTCCTCCTTAAACTTTAAAAGACGGTGAGATTTGAGACAAGGGGGAAAAGTTGGGAAACAAGAAAGATACACATTTCACCCCATAATTCCACATGTGTTGCTATATTTTAACCAGCTCTGCAGGGATTGGATGGAATCCAATTTGTCATCATTTATTCACAAGCGTACTGCTTATGCTGTGTACCTTTTTTTTATTCTTATTCACCATTTACCCAATTATATCTATCCTTATTAGACCCCTGCTGAAGGCAGCAAGGCATTTCCAGCTAAGGAAGTCCCATAGCTTAACTTAATCCTATTATCTCCAGATAAACAGGGATGCATAGGGCTCTAGATGGTCAAATTTAGCTCCACTCTCCCTTCCCCATGAGGAAGAAAGGCTGTTCCTCATCCCTATGCCTGATGTAATTAAGATCTGGAAATATGCCCATTCCAATCCTTATCCAGTATAAGCATCACTGTCAATGTGGAGAAATGAACTGCAGTTATGATGCAAAGAGTTGACACTTTAGTGACACTTACTGATGTGTTAGGTCTTTACAGTGGCTTGGCTCTATGTAGTTGATGTCTTCAGGAATCTAAAATGCCTGCCTAAAAATCTAATAAGAGGAAAGGGAATATAATAAGAGAAAAAAAAAAAATTGATAATATTGACAAGCAAAGACTTGATTACCTCCACAGTATTTGGATAGAGATTGTCATTAAATTCTTGCAATATATACTATCTTATGCAATTATAGAAAATGAAATGAATAGTGAAAAAGGATCAGTAACAGAAGCAAAGCCGTTAGTGAAGAGCTTTTCTCTACTGACTCCAGTAATGTAATGAACCCCACAGCGTTTGTATCCACACAGAAACACAAAAATACACCAGTGACTTAAACTGTAAGGGTGAAAAGAAAAAAAAAAAAAAGAGAACAAAAAAGTCTGATAATATGAGATTGCTGAATATTGTGAACTAAGATCTCCGTTCCACGGTTTGACTTTGTAATATTACTTTAGTGGTGCCCTTTTCTTCAAATGCACACCTGCACTCCACCTCTTCACCCCTCTCCAACCAAGTTACCGGCACATCAGATACTCACTTTTGCTGGGAAACTGGCAAACAGAGCTTTATATTGATAACTGAAGTAATGACCATGGTTTTTCATACAGGCTTGTCAATTTACTTGAATCCTGCTCTGTAACTCTCTGGCTATGCCGATCCCAGCCTTTTCTGAAGAAAACATGTTAATCATATCGACTGCTTTCAGGATGGAGAGGAGATTTTGTTATATAATGAAGTGTCTGCTAGGCTGGGACAACTACCCTAATATTCTCCAGTAACCTAAATCAGATTTTAACCCCGGTATCCAGAGGTGAATGCTTTGTGCAGTTCTAACAATACAAACGTGTAAATTTGAAATCAGACGCCTGTGTTGGAATAGCTGTTTGATTTACCGTGCGCTTAGCTGAAAGGTTCCTAGGGACTGCAGATAGTTGGGTTATAATCCTGTCATTTGGTGACTTAATATTTTCATATTATCATGATATTAGCATAATTCTGACCTCTATTTTGCAGCATTTTATGTCTTTCAAGCACTGCTTTTGATGCTGTACCTATAGCACATAGCATCAACAAATATTCACATCGTTCTCTATTTCACTGAACATTTGGTGTGAAGTAGTAAGTCTGATTTAATGTTATTAGTGCTTCAAAATAGTGCAAAATACATGAATGTGGGCATTCATCTCTCAGTTTACCATAACACTGCCATAAAATGTTAGTAAATGGGTGATAAACGTTGCTTCTCCCTTTTTCTTTTTAATTCTTCCTGCTGGATGTTCTGCCTCTACCCAGAGGGCTTGCAAACTGATGCCAACTCACTCGTGTAGATCAGTCATCGGGGTCTTTCTCCTTCCCCAAGCTGCAACTGAGCAATTGAGGTTGGCTCAGTTGCAATCCCTCATTAAAACTAGTCTCAAAGTAACATCAAGCTCGAGGTAGTGTAGCATTTGGATCCTATTTTGAATATTTTTTGAGACCAAACAATCAATACAAAAAAAAATAAAAAATACACCATTTATGGCAAAGGTAGTTTTCCCCTTTTTTAAAAAGAGAACACATGAGTGATAGAAATATTGTCATATGTTGCTTGACACTCAGCATCTTTACAAGCAAATACTTTACAAAATGATTACACTACCGATGACATCAGTAACTGTGTTACTTAAGATCTTCCTTTTGCAAAAGAACCAAACTGGCAGCCCTGGAGTCTAAAGCCCTCAAGTTTTCTACAGAGACAGCACATTTTTCCTCCCAGGTTGGCTACCTAATGTTTTCCAACTTTGCACGCAGTATTGCTTCATTCTTTTCCAGCTCCTAACGTTTGTAATACGAGTCAAGAAAAGGGCAGGCTGAAGATATTTATGGTGATTGCTTCATGATATGGACACCTGCCAACAAATAAGTTCATTCCTTCAACCATTTCTAACTTATGTGAGATCAATAGCCAAGCTCTCTAGCAATAACCTTGCATCTATAATTGATATTGTTTATTGGTCCACGGTGCTGCGTGCAATAAAAGGACTAAGAAAAGGCTGGGAGAACAAATATCCACCGAAAGAAAAAGTCTGCTAGCAATGTAACAATAAAGAAACAGCATATGACGTAACTTCCAATCCAAGCATATGATATACTGGCCTAAGAACATAAAATGAGAAATAAAAAAGTGTTATGGACAGGCTAATTTCCAAGCCCAAGAGTAATCAAGGCTGTTCTAATGAATGGCCTATATATGGAGCGCTGAGGAGAGACCGCCCTAAAGGGGTTGCCTGATCCACGTGAACAAAGGTCCAGGAGTAGCAGCAGAAAGCGACTGAGAGCAGTCACCAACTCGGTGAAACACCACTTAGTGATTTTGTGCACGTACAAAGGTAGTAACAGAAAGGAGAAGAGGGAGGACTGGACAGTATCAAAGTACACGTGAGGTTTGGGCTGCAGTCCTTCTGTGGCAACGTTCACACAGATGACATCACATAAAAATACCTCAGTTTGTGCCATAAAAATATCACATTGATCAAATGTCACCTACTCTAGGTGACCCTGCTCTGGCAGGGGGGTTGGACTCGATCTTTTGAGGTCCCCTCCGACCTCTACCTTTCTGTGATTCTGTGAAACAATCTACAGACAATGAGGATGAATCGACAGAAGAGATTGCATGCAACTCAAGTATGCTGGGAGTTCGGAGCTTGGAAAGAAGTTCAGGGTGGTAGATGAATATTTATTTGCTTTTTCTTCTTCTTCTAATCATAACTCTCTACTTAATTGGCTTAGTTAATTTATGAAATCAACTCTAGATCAGAGGAATTGACAAGCAGTCATTCAGGAAAGGATATTACAGTTTAAAAGCATGAAGGATGGCACTATAAATGATATATATTCTGCTATTAAGCGACTCACCATAAAGTGAATTACAATGAGCACAGATTGAATGTATTTTAATGTGTCAAAAATGATTTTATATAACGTGCAAACTTTAGGTTTCATGGTCATTCTTAGTAACATGACTCTACTTCCCTCGTTTTTTGGTCTAAACCCATTTTAAGCACATGGTTTGAGCGAACTAATTTGAACTTTAGTTGAAGCATCAGTACCTTTTTAGTAGGAATACACATCACCATAAATCTTTCTAAGTCGCTCACTCATTGTATATGCATTTTGCAACATTTGGCTTAAAAAAAATAGTGAAGAGAGGCATCAAAAAGCTAGTGCTCTTTCTGGAGTCTTTCTATTCACAGCACTTTCTGCTCCTTTATCACAAACATCCAGCTGCACAACAGGTAGAGAAAAAAAAAAAAGTTTTGATGATCATGCAACTCAGGGAGAACACAAAGAGAACAAAACAACACTTCATAAAAGTCACTTTGAAGTTCTTCCATTTAGGAGAATACAATTTTTTTCCCCAAGAAAACAAGCGCTATGGTATTGTTCTTTTTGTCTGTAGAGCTGCCTCCCCCTAACACTGAATTTACTGCCCTATTTAAACTAAATTTGAGAAAAGGGTAGATGTCTCAGAGATATTAAGCTCCAATGAGTTTCATGAAATAAGCGCCTGTGTACAGGAGAATGATCTGAATTCCGAAGGAAAAGCTCACAAAGCAAGGAAAGCTCAACTGTGGGTTTGGATACTGGAGTCTCCCGACTGTACACGGGATTAGCCTATAAATATATTAGACTTCATCAGCTTCCTTGTTATTGGAATTATTGATTTCCTTAATATTGTTGTGTTTGGTTTTGTTTGGCTTCTTTTCCTCAGTAGAAGCTTATCAGGAAATGATTTCTATACGCAAATGTATTTCTTTGTCCGAAATCTATTTTGCTAACACGCAAAATCTTCTGTCTCAAACGCTACCTTGTGAAGCTTCAGACTTAGCTAATCTTCCGAGTGTTCTTTCACGCAGTATCTCCTAATTTTCAAGACACACGATGACAACAGACACTAAGAAATGTATGAATATGAAAAATATAACATTTTACATTCTCTCTGTGGAGAGAGCATAGAACTGCTTTTAAGTCTGACACCGATTAACAGCTCACTTCAAAAATCCCCTTTGAATAATCAAATAGCATTTTGGCTTGGCTGGATTTACAAAGCTATTTGTACCATTTGAGAAATTCTTTTCTAATGAGCCTTTTAATTCTTACAGAGACTTCTAGTGCTGTTATCAATGTAATACAAATCAATTTTGATACATCTTCAAGTTATCACGATAACAAATAAACCTGCTGGGTCTCCACAGGCCCAATCCTGCTGTACGCTACCGTCACTGGGCGCTGCTCTGGTGGAAACCTGAAAGGGCAGCCCTTCAGGAATTCGGTCAGAATGTGTGTGCTTATCACATATTTTAAAAAAAAAACAAAAAACAAACCAGTAACAGTTTCCCACACAGAACTAAAAGCTGAGATTTTAATAAAGCAAGAAGTAGAGACCAAATCACTGTTCAGGCCTTGTAGTGATGCTCACGTGTGTTTATGACCTTAATCTTATGAGCTCCAGAGTACGCTCCAGCAGCTCCTATTAATGTCCACAAGAATTATCTGTAGAGATAGAGCTTTGAAAGCTTCTGTGGTTAGTTGAGAAACTTGCCCAGAAACGCCAGGTCTTGGTAAAGATGCCACAGTGACTGCTGGTGAATGCGACCAGCTGAAATGAAACTTATTATCCGTGCTCTAGGAAGTTCCCAAACTAAGTTCTGGCACTTTTTGCTACGTGTCAGAATAACATTTACTGCAGGATGCTCTCTTCTCTTGTTAAGCATTCAGACTGAACTTTCCTTTTTGGCTCACTAACAGAAGTCTGACCTATTTGCCTTTTGGAGGTATGCCAAGATGAGACTAGCAAGGTGCAAACTGACCTGCTCAGAGGTCACCGGCACTTGAAAAGAAAGGGTGATCAGGTACTACACTTGAGAGAAAAATCACACACCAACTAACTGACTAGGTGGGATTTACGTGGATTATCATAGATCAAAATTTTAGAAGGAGTGTCAACATGTCAAATTTTCTTTAAGAGAAGGCAAGAAGTTCATCCAAACACTCCGAGGGCTTTATTTAGCATAACACCTTCTGCTCTATGGCTTAAAAGGGCTACTACTGCCTCAAAAAAAAGCATGTTCTGTCAGATTATTCAAAAGAATTTAACTTTTGGGAGAAATGTTCTCTTAGACCAAACATCCTTTATGAATCCTGTAGTAGTTTGCCATCTCAGGGCTGAACATGTTTATCTCAGATTGGAAAGAGACAGTTGATTTCCTCGTCTTCTAACCTCACAGTTCACCTCATAGTTCACACAGGTGGATTTTCTCTACTGTCTCTACAGATTCTTGATGATATATTTTAGTTTCATATTTCCCATTTCTTAATGGAACACAACAAGAAATTTCTAAACTAAGAGTGTATACATCTCACAGCTAATTCACTGTTCAGTCATTTTTAGTAGGCATGGGTGACAGCTTCAGAATTTTACTACTCACTGGTAGCCAATTGTTTTGTTCCACAGAAGCTTTTCTGGGTGAACTTTCCAAAAGGTTACACTGGATTCCATTTGTAAATGAGGCTTTAGCGTGTTGCATATTTCTCGTCGGGGTCAGGTTTGACACAACTACAGGATAACACCTCTAAGAGTTTGACACGCTCAAAAAGAAAGTCAGAGGACGGAAATCTCCAAGTTTGTCACAAATATGAGCGCAAGAGAAGAAAATAGAAATTCTACTACAACATGACTAGGGATGAATCATTTCCCAGCTCCAATGCTAACATCGCACCGCGCGCTGTAGAATGAGACACGCTTTTTATCAGCAGTAATTTTTCCTCCGCATTAGGCTTTCCGCGGCGCTATCCAGAGACAGTCTCACTTTCGCTTACGTCTTTCATGAGTTTATATCCCAGCTTTCACATTTCAATTTTTTCTATATTTCGAGTATTATATATTACAGGTATTATATATTATAGGTATTTTGTATTTCAAGTATGTTTCTATATGTATTTTAACAGTTTTTAAATAAATTCAGATCCACTTAGTCAGCTTGTCCTTCACAATAATGTCCTTTACAGTGTTTCATTTTTATATACTAGGTTTCTCTCTTCTGTTTCCTTTATGTACAGATATATGTTTATGTGCTTATTTATTTATTAATCCAAGTTCTGAGCCTTTCATAAACAAAACATATTCTGCTATTTTTCACAGAAATTGCGTAAAGGCTCTTTGCTCTTGGTCAGCTGTTGTGCTGATGGCTTTATGTATTTAAATTTTCTACACCACTTGGCATTATCGAGTAAACCAATAAAAGACTCATCAAAGAAATGGCAGGGACACAGTCAGATGACTTATTCCAACAACATGACCTCATTCCCATGTCAAAAGAGTGTTAAAACTCTTTATAATGTCTCTGCAATAGCATTAGGGTAGAGCTGCGGCAGATCTTTTAATCTTACGTATCCACAGCTAGAGTTTCAAAATACTGAAGATGTTTAAGGCAGGGATTTCCTCTTTTAACTCTAATTCAAGTATTTTTGTCAGACGCTTTGTTTATTTTGTGGGTATGATGATTTATCACACTCCACTTACTCTCTTGGGAGAAATCAGAAGCAACAAAGACAACTTTGAGAGATTTTGACTTTTGGAGAACACAGAAAATCATTAATTTTAAATCTAAAGACTACTTATTGATTCTAATGCCTGCTAAGCATTCAACACATGCTTTAGGTTTGCTTATATTAACACAATCACTGTTCTAACTTACAAAGGACATTTTCCATGCCCCAGTATATGCGCATTCAATACTCGGAATGAGCAAACAGACACAAAGGGCTACATTTCACTCTTAGCCCCGCACCACCTGCGACCATCAACCGAACCACAGATTCTGATCTTTAAAGAATTAACAATAGCTTTTGCATTTGACGGATTTTGCAATATACCAACACCCAGATGCTCTAAAACCTGAGATCTTTATATTTGTAAGGCGAGAGAACAATCTAGCAGCGCATAACGTTCCCACTAGAGCAAATTACAAATGAGAATCTGCTTAGTAAACTTGAAACAAATTCTAAAAGCATCTGGTGGTGTGCTACCAGTGAAAGCTAGTCTATAGCACACGGAACATTGAAACGAGTACTGATATCTCTAGATTTAACACCACTTGCTGCAGAAGAAACTTGCCAGGTACCCTAACAGAGGACATGAACTGTCTTCTCTAGGAGCTTCCATTTCTAACAAGGTTGATGTCGGCTAACTTAGCGCAGGTTTTCGCTACAGACTCCCTCCACACTGCAGCCTAGCATCTGAGGTTGACCTTTGATCCTAAGAAGAGGTAAATAACTTTGAGATGCGGTGCTGCCTTCTCGTGGGGATTCTGGAGAGAAAAGAAGTAGCCACATTGGAGCAGAGACTACCTAAAAGCTCAGTAGCTGAAACGTGCTGACATGTGATGGTGAGTCACCTCCTTGCCATGTTTTCTACAGTGGGGGGGATGCCCACGCTGAAAACCAGAAGCAGAAGAGGTGCCAGAAGCAATGTGAAGTGCCTGGGGAACGAGGACTGAATGGCCACGCAACCTCTACAGCTGAAAAATCTGTAACATAAAGTTTTGATAAAAATGGTTCTCTTTCCTCCCAGCTGCCCCTCCTAGGAGAAACACAACCACATCAACGCAATGAGGATGAGTTCTTTTAGCAGCTGTCTGAACATAAATATATTTTTTTCAAAAGCACAGTATTAACTGCGTACATCGGTATCTCAGTCACTGGTTCCAAAGATATCCATTCCCATGTACTTGCCACAGTAAACAAGTGAACGAAACGTGCACAAAAAAGATCTTTTAAAGAAGAATCTAATGGCCAGTGACTACCAACCACTGGTGCTCACCTTCAAGCATGTTCCTGGCTGCTACAGAATCTTACGCTGTGCTATTAGCCATTATCAGGACAATGAGATGTACTCCTGAAACAAATGGGGAAGTGTATCCTTCCTAAAGGGAACTCGCCCACAAATTGTCCAGTTGCCCTCTTTAAGGTTTGCCTTGCAATTGGAACATCCACAGTAGGTATGGCCAGCTCATTACGATGAAACCCTAACTCCTGGTGACATAAAGCAGCCTGACCTCTTGCCTAAGCACACAGCTCTTTACCATGAGTGGGTTTATACACTTAAAGACCCCATGCCTTTGTAATGACCATCACCCCCACCTCCTGACCTGACCACGACCGTGTCCAGTTTGCTATTTGCTCTCTTGGGGACTGCACAGTAGGAAGTAATGAGCTCAAGTGTTGAAAAGCAACTCAGAAATAAACTTCTTATTAGCTCTTAAACAACAAGGTGTAACAGCCAAAGACAGCAACACGGAAACGCAGCTCGGTGCCATCTTACTCGTAGGATAAGTTAGAAGCAGTAGTGTCTTGATAACTCTCCAAGTCAATGATTTAGTTCTTTTTTTAACCCCAACCCTTTGCCAAAGAATTCAACAATTTAAAGCCCGCAAACGTTGATCTAGCCCCAAAACACCCAGATGGCAAAGCTGGATAGTTATTGTTGTCCTTCACATTTTGCCATCTTTATGTTTTTAACACTTACTAATGAGTCGACAAGTGGTGCCGTTGGACACAGCTAGGAGATTTCCTGGGTCTTTTTTCACTAGCCTGTTCCAGCTATTACATACAGCTTCGGAAGATGCAAGATCACAAATTTTCTAAAAATATCTGCATTAGATAATCTGTACTTTTCAGTTAATAGATTCTATGAAGAAAATACTAAACTCAGTATATTTTCTGCTATTTTGATAGATACATGTGTACAGAAAGATGTACCCACAAAAATAGACACATGGGAGAAAACTTGAACTAGAAATCATCTGAGAAAGGCATTCACTTTGATACTCTAGCTCAGCAACAAGGCAGTCTGTAAGAGGGAATATTTGGCATATTTCAGCAATGGATTTTTCTATGAGTGCAGAAAGCAATTTACCTCTAACTTCTTTTATAAAAGGTTTAATAATCATTACACAATTGAAGCAGACTCCTACGCTAAGGCAGCTAACGCCATCCTCTCAACTTCACAAATTAAAAGAGCGTAATGCAGAAATCTTAAATATTCAGCCAGGTTCACACGCGTTTTCTTTCCAAAGTAGAGATGAAATTACAGCTCAGATAGCCAGACTCCTTGCTCAAAGTTCTAATTCTATATTTATACTCTTTCAAACAGTGTCAGGTTTTACCTTACCTCTATCCTCCATATGCTTTTAGAATGTATTTTATATATAATATTCTCCTACTGGCATCCATTCTACAAGCACAGACCCAGCCATGACTCAGAGGCCAAGGAGAAGACAGGAACAAAGTAGATCATGGTGCATGAATTATTTATTTAACATTATTTTTACTGCGAATTTTGGAGAGTACTGGCAACTTTACACTTTATATATTGCAACCAAGTCTACAGAAAGGAAGTTTCTGTCTCCCAGTCTTTCAGGAACAGTATTCTCATCAGGGTACCAGTTAATATTTAGTAATTCACTGTCCTGCTTGAATGAGGCAGATTATCAAAGCTTCTTAGACATCCTTCTCTCATCATTGATTGAAATCCAATCACTCTACCCTGTCAATTCTGTGTAGGAATTTAGTCCAGCAGGCACATCACTGAATTATTTTCTGTAGCTGCAGACTTAAAAAAAAACCCCACAGTTTCCCCCCTTTGGCTCACTGTAAAACTGGGCTCAGTACTGTCCTTATGCTGGCAATTTTTAATTGCCATCAGACACACGATGGTTTAGAGTTGCAGGGAATCAGCTTTGCTAATGCATTAGAATTTCTAAAGCTCTCTCCCTCCTGCTTGTTGATCAGAAGCAGCACTTCTTGAAACAGATTTAATCACAAAATACTGAAACAGAAAGTTAAATATTGTCTCTATTATTTCCTAATGCCATCTTTCACAGAGTTAAGCAACCACTAAATGTTGATAATTTTCCTGATGCGACTCTTACTGCCGAAAGAGTCTATCCTGTTCAAAAATGTCATGCATGTTGCTATTCCTACAGTTTTATCATTTGTCAACAAATCAACTACCTGCTTAGCAGCCCTCGTGAGGGATTTAAAATAGCCACCGTGAAAATCCGGCGCATTTACTATTTTTATAACAAACCTGATTGTCACCTATGATATTTCAAAGCTCACTCCTCATATAGACATCACGCTGGAAATTAGATGCAGGGCTTTGCTTTCCATGGAACATTATGCAGAGGCACTCTGGCTAATAAATCTTTGTAGCTAATGCATTCCAGATGGAAGCCATGTCTCACAGATTTAACCTTCCTAAACCCTTCCAAAAATTCCTCCCATCAAAAGCTCTCTGAATGAGATATGTTTGATTGAAATAGGATCATCAATACATGACATCTAAGTAATAGTACACATGATTACTGCCTGCAGAAAATTGCCGTTTCCCTTCACACAAAGATGGTTTTTTTGCACAACCACGGGGCATGAAGATGGACCTTACACATTTTACCAGTTTAAATGTTATTCCTGAACTCTTAATGTTATTAACAGACGCTATAAAGAAAACATCCGCCGCTGGCCCTTTAACTTCCGCACGTGCTTAACAAAAGCGGCTAAAAAGAGGGATCGAGCCTCTCAGAGAAGCCACTAATTAACATCCCTGTTTAATCATGTCACCATGTTTAGCTAGGCTCCATCATTAGTTTATGTCAGATGGAAGCAGTGAAACATCTAAACACCTACATGTAGATCCTTACAAACTCAGTCATGTGAAGTGCTAAGGTCACTGTTAGACAAGGCTGCAGCTACTCTCTACTATTTAGAACCCATTACAAATCACCTTGCTAACAAGACGAACGAACGCAGAATTATTTTAGAATCCTTTAGCTTTCCTTGTAAGGTAATTTCTCAGAGACAACTCTCAAACGTAGAGCAATATTTTAATCTCCTCCGCGAATGGCGCAGAATAACCGCAAGTGGTAGCCAGCTATCGGTGCCTCGCTGTTGGCAGCGTTCGAATGGCAGACCACCCTATATTGCTTTGACTGTTGAACTCTACAGTCCTTGGTCTGAAGAAAAAAAATTATTAATCAAAGTACACAACAAAAGGATTCCAATTCTCACAACAGTATCAATGAATATTATGTGAAAACCGTAGGAAATTTGTAGAAATCTTAAACAAAATGGATATGGAGAATCTTCAGGTAGAAAAGGCTTTTTTTTTTCCCCTTGTATATCAAACTTCAGTAAAAGGGAAATCTTGGAAGAGTTCTGTGTAAGCTACAATTACATTTCTTATACAAAAGTACTGCCGGCGCGCGCAGTCGCAGTCCAAGCTTGGCTCATACGAGTACAGAAACAATTCTAAATCAGACTGTGTAATTAGCTTCTTTAGGGGAAACCTTGAACATTCTGAAGAGCCCCTTGCCGACGTACGGTTCGCTTTGATCCCACGGGGTTGCAATCTTCCAGTAGAAGTCGATCACACCCAAATGTCATTCGCAAGCCTTCAGACGAGAGCGTAACAATAGACCCCTAACTGCGGAGCCGGAGAAGAGATCAAGCACACTTCAACTGGGAAAGCAGCGGGAGTTTCGCGCGTCAAGCAGACACCTGGGCAAGGTTAGCTGTGCCGCTGCACCATCCTGCTTCATTCAAAAGGAACCTGCTACGCTGAGGTGTCTGACAGATAATAAGCAACCACCAATGCTGAAGATCATTTCCTTTAGTTAGTGTCCTCGAGCAAAGGAGAAAGTCAATGTTGGGTACGTATTTTTGTAGTAAGGAACTACACCTTCTTGAACTTAATAAGAAGCAGAGGGGAAGCTTAATAGGAAGTGGAATACATTTCTCTTTATTGAAGGCAAGTGCTTCTTACTGCCTTAGTCAAGACATAATGTCACTTTGCAGAATGTGACTCGTCTTTTTACTTATTCTATCAGTCTGAGTCAGCTTCAGTGAAATGGTGCTTCAAAAAGGCAGCAAAAAAGAAAGCATTTGTCTGCTTTTGGAGAGGCTCCTTTCAAACGAGATTAGAAAGTTTGGGTCCATTTTTTCATGTCTAATCCTATTATGCTCACTAATGAACTCAGTTTGCCTCAGTGGTTAAAATAAAAGCTCGTGGTTGTGTCCTAAAAAGCACAGATCCTCCTTCGGAAGAATATGTTGAACTGTACAGCTCAATATTACACATTTGTACCATCCAAAGGAACATTTTTCTAAGATACGCCGCTGACTGCGCTGTACAGCACTAGTATCGAACAGTTTTAATTGAAAGAGGAGACATTAAACTAATATAGATCTTTGCTACACCTTAAGCCAAGTAGGAGTAAAAGGACAACACTATTATTAAGATAAGACAAGTCGATTTCTAGATAAAACTCTGTCATTGGAATAGGAATTCCTGCAAAAAATCCCAAGAAACCAGAGATACTAAGCTTGCACTCGCAAAAGACCTTTGCTTTTGTGGTATCAAAGCATCAAGGGGCCTTGAAACGAGTACTACACTGAAATTTCGTCCGAGAAGTAGTTCCATTTTTATCAGCGTGTCAGCCCGCTCTCAACAAAAACATTTTTAACTCCAAGCACCTCAGTCATAATCATGAAGTCAAATATTCTGCACTCTACAGCAGTTTACAAAAATGTAAGAAATGGCACAGAGAACAGTTACGGCAACAAATGGAGATGGGAACCCGGTCTAAAATTTTCCTTTGCATCAGAAAAACATTTTCAATAATCATTACCTAACAAGTGGCTCTATACTGAGCTGGTGTCATATAACTCACAGCATTTTTAGGCATTTTGCTACAAACCAGGAAAAGGCTGTTGACATGGGGAAAGGAATTGGCTTCTTTGCCCCTTTGACTGAAGAGTCAAGGAGAGCAGGCTGCTCAGTCTCATGAATGTCAGGAAAATCTTTGCGTGAAACTAGACATGGAGGTTAGATGAACCTCTTGACTATCTCAGGAGTACTCAGGAATCCATCATCACAGCATCCAGGTTGTTAGAACTTGATAGAGAAGGGACAGATGACACATTGCAAGCTCCACATTCTCATGAATTGCTAAGCATCTCCTGAAATGACAGGGACACGGGATCTAAGCAGAATTAGTTTTGTATGAAGAAGAAAAGAGGTTGCCCAACATAGGGATGTATTCTGAGACTGGGTTTCTCCTGATAGTTTTACTTTTTGCTTTCTTTTCTTCACCTTCTGTCATGAAAACCAGAAAGTTCTAGCACTCTTCCCCTCTAAAAAGGATCAGGATGAGGACCTTTCCTTCATGGAGGTGGTGCTGGGGGGTCTGCGGTAAGGACCCAGATCAAAATCAAAACAACATGCTTGAGCTTTTCTCTCTCCGTTAAATTTCACACACTGGTAATTTAAGTCAAGTTGTTTCATCGCTTCTTTGTACGCTCTGTCTGTGAGAGTCAAGCTGAAATATTGCTACCTCGCAAAGAGCATCTTTTTTGTGTACTTAAAACCTCAGGCATAGATTTTCTAGATTTCCTTCTCCTTAGGAACAGCATACAGACTACAGAAATCACTAACAATTTGGAAACATGCTGTGAAACACTGTATTATGTTCTGCCAAATAACCACGTGAAGAATCACGGCCATTGTCATCATCATGGTTTTGCTCTAAATTAGTTTCTCTCATAACACGGACGTACAATGTTTAGGTTCAAAGTCATGTGGTTCCTTGAGCATCTCCCTGTGAAAGTCCACGGTTTTCATGGGAGGAAGAAAGAGAAGCTCGCAATGACGGGACTGGTTCTCCTGGGAGAGGAAAGCCAAAGTGTCGAGGGAACTCCTGAACAATCTGTGCTGCTCTGACAAAGAGCATATCTCTCAGAGATACTGCTAAGACTACTCTTATGCTTGTTACAGAGAGATTCAACATCTCTATGTGCAAACATCTTGCTTAGGCTCAGAAACTTCAAAGGAAGCATGAGAAAGGGAGGGACAGTTGCCTAAAATCAGGAAGACCTTTAAGAAGATTATCTGTCCTCTTTTAAAATAGATTTCCAAGATTTAATTTGAAAGAAGAGGATGAAACATACAATAGGATAACACACCTGGATCACCTGAAACATGATGATGTACACACAAACTCTGTGAAACTTTATTTAGATTGTAGGAGAATTTCCCTGTCTCTGCCTGCAACTCTTATTAGTTCATTAAGAATCACATTTTTTTAAGAGCTCAAACGGAGCTCTACTGAAAATCAATCTGCCTACTTCAATGCTTAAATAGAAACAGAATTTTTACAAAAAGTTGCTTCATTCTGCTCAAACTTTTATGGGGATAAATGAGAAAGGTACTCTACTGTAAGAACAACCACCAAGTCAGGCCATAGGCCCATCTAATCCTTTGCTGGGTCCTTGTCAGCAGGGAAAAGCTGATGCCCAAGGAAGATGGTATAATTACACATTCTTCAGATATGCTCTCAGCAATCTGTAGCTCAAGTATTTCCTGAGCCAGAGATGGTTTCTGTGCTCTCTGAAAAGAGCCAGCAGCAGCAGCAAGGAATGGTTAAAAAGTGAAAAAACAGCCATGGAAATCTATTTATTCTCAATTAGCTGGTACAGGGACAACACTGGAAAGGTTAAATCATAGTTTTTCCAGCTGCTGGCTGCCTCACAGTCACACTAACAGTCACATATAGTTGACTATATTAAAAGGAAAAAAAAAAAAATCATCTACTCTTCCTGCTTCTGTTCTGGATGGAGGATAGGGAAGACCAACAAAATCAATAAGCTTTAACTCCCTGTCCTTCTCTCTGTGAACAAGACAGACTGCCAGCTCCCTTGCTCACGCACCCTGACTGGTGTAATGTGAGGTCGCTCTCCAGATTAGTTCTCTCATTTATCGTCCTTCAGTTGGAATCTCTCCGCTGCCAATAAGGAAGTGAGAACTTTTAGGATAACACGGATCACGCTCGTTCTTCCTGCGAGAGCAGACGCTGAAGAAGGCAGAGCACAGCAGTCGTGGCAAGGAGCGAGTTATTTACGTATGTTAATCTGCGACCTTCGTGCTCTCTCCGTACTCGCCATACTTGGAACAGACTTCTCCCTTTGCAGAGATGGGCTGGCAATGGTGTTCACCTGATGAAGGATCTAGAAGCAGAATTACACGGCCGGTGATTTTCACAAAACAATCTGCGATATGCTAGGGCTTGAAGCAGGACTTTGGGGGAAAAAAAAAAAAGTGATCAGCGAGGCATAGAAGTGCAATTAACTCTAAATGAATGGGAGTTCTTTCTCCTAGGCCTTGCCAGACTGCAGCACACTTCTTGCTGCAATCCAATATTTACTTTCGCTTTAAAATGTTTCAATGCATGAAGCAATTCAATAATCAACTAGTCCTGAACAAGTATGTTATAAAAAATTGCAATTACAAGATTCAAAATAACGGAGTAGATCTATGCGACGTAAGACCGAATACACCAGATCTCTTGAACTTTGAAAAAAATAGGATGACGTGGGAACAAGGTAGGACTGTCACAGGAGGTCTGGAGAAGATAAGGGTGAGCAGGCACATTCCTCGTTTCTTCCTTTCACTGCCTCACCTCTCCCTGGCCCCTCAACTCTTGGAGGCAACCAACGAAGTCAAGTGGAAGACAGTTTAAACAAAGGGAAGTCTTTTCTCACGTAGTGCACATTTACAATCACTTCCTGCCATGCAAAATGGAGAGGCCAAAATCCTAGACACATATGAAAGTAATTCGTAAACTCAACAAAGATAAATGACAAAAAAAACCCCAAAATCTATGAAAGTACGGCTACCCCACTTGGCTCCCAAAATCCTTAAAGCACAGAAAGACAAAGCCAGGAGGAAAATGCCGCTATTTGCTTGTCTCGCTCTAATATTTTTCCCCGTGTTATCTCCTGGTGGCCACTGCCAAAGAGGGAACACTAGGGTAGGTGAATCTTTTCTTACCCAGCAGGACCACTCATCTGCCTTGTCACAAATTTGGACTCTCTGCAGCCCTGTGTGTAGCAAAGATGACCGTGCCTGGATACCAAAGGTTATCCATAGAGTTCACACATATCAGAATCTGGTTATCACTGGAGTACTTGATAACCCCGTGGGGGAATTTATGTCATCATCCCCCAAAGTTAAAGATCAAAGGAAATATCCTGGATGGTAGACCTTGGTGCTCATTTAAACTTCTTTATTTATACAAGCAGATACCGTTACACAAACTATTACGCCGCAGTTTGCTATGATATGTTTTGTTTGACTATTGTAACTCAGCATTCAGTTTCTGATGGATGAAGAATTCCTTTTCAACTTGTTTAACATTAAATTTTCTGGTTGTAAGAAAGCAGATGATTTAAAACCCCTGCTTGCCCACATCGAAATGAATTCAATTGTTGTCTGCGTTTCACTACTCCTAGAACTCATGAAGTGTGTACTGGAAGAGAAAGCAGTTCTAACGACACAGGGAAAAGAAGAGAAGGAAGAAAAAGATACAAAGGAAATCAGCGTGAGATCCTGTGCCCTGCATTAGAAAGTAAGAAAGATGGATATTACTTCTGGATTCCGTCCCTGGTTTACTGCACTGGAAGTCCCGAGAAGCGGCAGTACAATCGCAGTCTTTAATCCAAAGCCAGTTGAGGTCAATGGGAGTATTTTCATTAATTTCAATAGGTTTGGATCAGACCCTTAAGCCTTGTGAAGTAACTGCTTGTAATGTCACTCACCATCAACTCTCTGACCACACTAGGAGCCACACTGGCAAATTTATAATGAAATCCATTCTCATTTCTTAACTGAAGAAAAATTACTGTAATTCTTGTAATATTTGTGGCAGTAAAAGACAGTAGCAGTGGCAGCAGTGAGTGTGCGTGTTTATAGCTGCTAACCAAAAGCAGAAAGAGGCACAGTGAAAAGCATTTTCTACCAAAAAGAATCCTAAAGGAAGAACGGTGTATTTGTACGTTACTTGATTCATTTGGCACTTAATCAACCAACTTGGCAAAGAGGATTCTCCTTTAATTTCGGATGCGAATGTTTGAGATACGCAAAGGCATCAATTGCAAAAAAATCTCCAAACCTCAATCCAAAAAGAACTATTCTGTGTAAAGCGACTGCTGTAAAGCACTTCATGTTAAAATCTTTGTTTCTAATTTGAGCTACTTTGGGGCTGCCATTGCCTTTTGCAAGCTGGCTGCAGTGACTTAAGAGAATTTAGTTGGCAATCTCAGTCAGCTTTGTGGCAGACAAGCAGGTCATTAAATCCAACAACGTGGCTCGGATCCTCTCATCACTGGAAGTGATTATTCCAGGCAGCGGTATACTGGCTTCTGCAGGAGCTTAGATTACCAGGTGGAGTGTGCAACAGAAAATTTTAGAAACTAGATGCCAATTGGCAGCTTCAGGGACTTTTGTTGTGATTATTGCTAGGCTTATAGAAAGTCAAATTGGAAAGTATGATCACTTCGGAGTCTGAAAAATTTGTTATGTTTGTCAAGTTAGAGATATGTTGTGAACTTGTTTCTGGTGGACATGCAGAAGATGAGAAGATGGTTATTTCAACTCCTCTGAAACAAAAAAAACCAAACACATTGCACACTGAACTTCTCCCAGCTTTTCATTTCTGGCCCTTAACTCTTAGTGATAACAATTAATTATAAAGATAGTGTGGCTACCTCTGGCCACAACCGGAGTCACATTGATATTTTCTGGAAAGAAAAAGAGAGAGAAATCTTGCAGTAATTTTACATCCCTAATGAGAAGTCAAGGCCTACGCTCAATACTTCTAGGTGTTCAGCTCATGCCCACAAGCCTATTGCAGCACAACTAAGGACTTCCTCTCCTTTTACAAGCTCAACTTACCGCCAGTGTTAGAAACAGCTCAAACACCATCCAACGCTACTCTGCCAATACGTAGCAAAGACAGCACTTGGTGCTAGGTCAGAAGGAAAAGAGAATAATGTTTTAAACCATACAACACAGGACTCCTGGAAATGCTGCATCTTTGGATGTATCAGCAAGTCTTGCCAAACTTCAAAGTTACCTACTTATCATTTTCTGAAGCAAACAAAGAGAAAACTAGAAATCTGCTTTCTAAGCTAATACGGAATGATTCGGGGAATCTACTAACGTGCTACTTGGGCAAGTTTCAATTTTCTGTAACTCTATTATTATATGCATTTTTTTTTTCTGCAGTACATACACATTGCTTATAATTAAATGTATAGCCCTACTCATAATACCACCATGGGGCAACAAAGACCATATTGAAGCTAATTTTCAATTGCAGAGAAGAAAAGAGAAAGATTTGAACAACTTTAGACAGTACAAACAATATACAAAAGTAAGGACGGCACAGAACACCCACAGTGTATTCCATGTATAGCTCTCATGCTATTTTCTAAACTAATTATTTATCCTCGGAGAGACAAACATCTTGAATTATGTCTAATACTAATTTTGAAAAAAAAAAAATGTGTTTCACAATCTGCTGACTTTCTTCAGAACTTCAAGACATGTTTTATTTCAAATGAGTTCTATGTAAGAAAGCAAAGCATCATCTGCAATTTTTTTTTATTCCCAGAGGCTTATGCTTTATTTAATGACAAAGCAGCTTCTGGGTAATATTCAATCTATCCTATCTATGTATAGATAGGTTTATTTCTGGTGCATGTTAACATATACACACGAACACCATCTATCAAGCCAGGCTGTCCAGCAGAGGGCTCCTTTGAAACAGAATGTGAAAAAGCAGGGAAATCCTGGATAGACAATACCAAGAGTACAGAACCTGTAGGTAACTCTAAGGCCCATCGCTTCCTTTTAGCAAATCGCCACCATACAAATGGGGCATCGATGTAATAATTTTTAGTCCTTTCTAAAAAATGAAAGGTTTCCATGAAACCCGTTGGATAGAACTATGGGAAATGAATTTTCTTTACAAACCACTCAAATCCTCACTTTTTCCTTTGCCAAAGCACTGTGTGCCTGTTCAGAATCATCTGTCTGACTATAGTAATTTCAGTAAATATCTGTATAAAGCAATATATAGAATCTGAAGAAACACTGTCTAATTATTGATCAGGCGCTTATGTACCCAATACTAAATGCAAAGAGAAATGGCATTTAACAAGTTTTTTTGGCTTTTACTTTCACAAAAAAAAAATAAAATATATAGAAACAGTGAACTGGAAGGGAGCACAGACCATCGTCTTTGCTTCTGCCCCATAGAGCCATATTTTAGAATCCACTGATAATCAACTTCCATTTTGTGATAATTTACTGATAGCGCCAGTCTGCAAAACCGTTTGATTTGCCTTCCAGAACCATAAAATGCTACTGAAACATTATGAATGGCCTGTATATATTTTTTTCCAGTTTCTATTTTGTCATTTCTCCTCATTTTAACTTGCTCCTTGGGAATTCCCAAGAACTATAGTAACAACATTTTTGGTTATAAAGAATACACAGGAAGCCACTGGAAAGAGTAAGTTAATCTGATCCTTCATGTTAATAGAAGATGAAAGTACCAGTATAGCAACAGTTGAAGTGTTCTACAACGAGATCACGCAATCTGTTTTTTATCAGTTTCTAGATGTCTGAATTTTTTTTTCCAGACTTGGTAGTGACACACGAAAAAAATACAAAGGGAAAGAAACAAGTCTGAAGGCAGTTATGTTGCCAAAGTTCCATCAGGTAATCAGAATATTCAGGTGTTGAAGCAGACCAAGTGTCATTGAGCCTTAAAAACAGAAGTGGTTTTCTTTTCTTTACATTACAGAACATCGTCACATTTCCAAAGTTCCATCACATATACGCCTACAGGTGAACAGGGGCAGGATTATGAAGGACATCGGACAAAGGATCCATATAGATGCTAGAGCTGAATATGCCTCCCATTCCACTCAGCTACCGTATCCAATAGCAATGCAAAAATGGATTCCAAACACGGCATCATCCTCTTTCCTGGTGAGTATCTGCTGCTCAGACTGATTGTGCTTGCCTCACTGTCAATGACAAAAATTTCCCGTGGCTGCAACAACGCAGGATCAGGACCCAAAAGTGTCCTCTGTGGACAAGTCCTAAAAGGCATTTCAGACAATTCTGTACTGTTGAAATACAGAAGTTATTATAGAAGAATCTATATAAGTAAGGACCATGAGTAACCTTGAAGGGAGCCTACTGCACGGAGCAGACAATACGAAGGAATACTGTGCTGAACTATGTTTTCTAGAGTCACACAACCTAGAAATGGAAAACTTCCTTATCCGTGTTGCTGCTGCTGAAGAGTTACTAGGACTGAAGAGGTTGCTCCTTGGCTCTCAGGAAACCATTTGGGGAGGGGGGAATTTGGTCACCCTGCTGATCCCTCCGTATTCTGTCCCGCAGGATTTTGACCCGTGCACATTCCTGCGTTACAGAATCCATCTGCTGTCAGCTGTGGCCCTTGCCAGCCCTGCCCCCACAGCCACTGCCACAGCTGGAGCTGGGTTTTGGACCGGATAAAATTGGGTAAAACTTCAAAAATAGCTGTATTGCAATATGGGCTTCGCACAAAGAAGTGAAAATGAAAGAACGTGGAGAGTAAACTTTTATCTCTACTACCGGCTTCTGAATTGCATAAGCACGCTATATTTTCTTCCATATGAATATCACATTCTGGTATTTATGTTGCAAGTAGCCAGACAACATTTGCTAATAACAGCTACTTTTAATACAACATAGCAAACCGCTTAACCCCTTGGCTTACCGGGCAGTTTAGAAGCTCCTACTGTGGTGTTTTTCTTCTCACATATGTGCCAGTAAAGGCTGTCACCGCTCCTCATTAAATAAACAGACATACATGCCAATTAATAATTTAATTTACAGGGAGAATCTCGACATAAAACTAGGAGGTGAACTGCTAGCACCTCCGGAATTGTCTCTTTTTAAAACAGCAAGCAAACAGGTTTTAGTCCCACCTCCAACGTTATGCCACTGTAATGACATCAATATATTGGCAAATTATTAGTTCTGTATTTTAGTGTCATAGTGAAAGTTTCTATTACTATACAGTCATACAGATTAAAGCCTGGGCCATAAACTAAAGACATACTTTTCAATTTTGAAGATACAAAATTTAGGACCCTTAAAATTGGAGTCAGGGTTACGTTTGACATTGGTGTTTGAAGCAATGCTTTTTTATTTGGATGAATAGCATTTTTTTAATATTCTAAAACCAACATTACTGTTACTATTTTGAAAAGTATTTTCTCCTTTATATATTTATATTTTCATATTCACCTTCATATGTTCCCCTCAATATGCAAATGCGCTTCTATTTTCTTTTCTAGCAGCATAGAACATGTCTGACATTTGGTTTAGGAAGAATCCCTTGAAATTCCAGCCGTGCTTTAGGAAGAGGCAGATAGCTCTTCTTGATGCAAACACTTGGCTATCAGCATTACATTATTTATAACATCAAAATGATTTCTCCAGGAGAAGCAGATACACAAATGATTCCAATGGAAATATTTGGATCATTTCCTCCCTTCTGATTTGGGCATAATATTGCCAAGTCTCCCAGCATAACATTCCTGTTCTCTTGCCTTTCTTCCTCATCTACTCAAGCAGAACTTTGCCAAGGCTCCCATCACCACGTGTCTCGACTTCTGGCATCCCTTCCCATACCACAAACATCACCTACCTTGTCTATTTATTCAAAAATGGTATTAAAATGATGCATTTCCTGGGCCAGTATCCTTTAATTTCATGATTACTCTCTCTCTGTTACTCTTTTCTTACTAAACTGAGCACAAAATAATTTTCCAGGTACTATCCTGCCTATTTGCTCTCTCCTGCTTCATACAGAAATACCGATCTTCTGCTCCTGTTCCACAAATCATAGCATTCCTGATATATCAAAATTACCCAGGTGAAGCTTTATATAGTTTTACTCGCTGCCTTTCATGCAGAACAGCTTTCCCTAAGCACTCACAGAGCCATCTTCCATCTTTACTTCAAAGTCCTATTTGAAAGTGTCCTCTACTAATGAAGTTATAATAAAATTCACAACAGATGGGATAGTTGAATGTTTCCCTGAAATCTAAAGAGAAGTGATTTCTGCAATAAACACTTCTGCTTAAGATCATTGAGAGGAGATGGCCCTCTCAAGAAACTGTAGGGAGAAGTCCTGTTAAACTTACGGACCACTGATGAAATAGTTGGTTTTGGGCGTATGATGCCAAGTGGTACATTCCTTATGCTTGTACAAATTCTGTATTGATAAAAGAGAGACAAATTTGCCACAGTACTACATTCCTTTCCCTTTCATCTCCCCTGTTTTTTCTCTCTGGTGTTGTTCTGTGCAAAGAAAAGTTGTGAACTATTCATGATTTCAAATCTTGTATCCACACAAGAGAACTACACATTTTGATTTCAAGTCATCTTTTGACGGACAAGGTCTGCACATTTGGCTTCTCTAGCTGAGGCTGTATTGATAGCATAAAACTTTGAAACAAGATTTCTAGAAAAGCATCTTTCAATCAACTGCCTTTTCTGTCCTAGTCTCCTCTTCATTAGCTGTAACTACAAGCAAGCAGCAAGGCTTCTAGTTCAAAAAGCAAGTTAAAAAAAAAAAAATGGGACATTTAACGCAGGCGTATTCCTGCCCCCCTTTCCCATTTTGTGATGACTACTGTCACTTGCAGCAGAGTCACACCACGCAATGCTCATAATGTCCTTGCCTTTCTGGATTATCTTTCTACACCAATACTCCCATTCCTGCCCCTGCCAATACCAGCAACTGCTAGAATTTCACAGCGAGATTGGCTAGCGGAGAAATGAAGGCTCAAGGATACACCACTATCAACACATAGCCATTTAGTGTACTCAAGAAAGTGCCCGTGTCAAACTGATAAGTAATTTTTTTTCAATGCAGAAGAAACTGGACTCCTAGTACATCAGTTTTTCAAAGCACACCTAGGATAATCAAGAGAACGGGACAACAACAAAGCAGCACAATTTAAATATTTCCACAGCATATAATCCTTTAAGAAAGACCAGAAGAAAAGCTAGAAACATCCACGAGTTCCAGAGATAATATAAATGTTATTTCAAATACCAAACTCTGCCCTCAATTACATCCAAGCAAACTCAGATCAGATTTTAGTTGCGGGCAAACACTACTTGTTGCCCATTGCAAAAGCAATTCCCTTCTGTTTCAGTGAGCTGCTCAGTTTTGGGATGAAGAAGTGAACGTAGAGAAGAGGAGCGCTATTTGCTCCTTTTCTGTACCGAGCCTGATTTTACCAACAAAGTCATGTAACATGGAAGTGCGATTATTTAAACCAGCACTTCACTACACAGAGGGCTGCTCAATGCGCTGCTCTTGCCAGGCTTGTCACAATGACTGACATTTTCTAATATTGAACTGGAAATAATATGGATATTTAATACTGCGGAGTTTACATCAAGTAGAAGAAAAGTGCTATTGTTTATCAGCAATCTACTTCTGATGGCACCTATCTATATAGACATAATTATTGCCGCGATGAAACGCGATTATTGGATAATGGAATAAACACATCTGTACAATATTTGCAATGTTTCCTATCAGGTGATTTAAAAATCTTGCAAATCCCCATCCTTAACCATTTGCTCTGCTTTCCGCTTGAATTTTGACTAAAATTTACCTTTTAGATCTGTTATGCCACTCATGAATTTTTTACAATATCCATCTGTGCATTGCAATCTCTATTCTCCATGGCTCCACATTGTTTTGGCTAACTAACAGCCCCATATGTTGCCTTAATGTATTTCTGCACAATGTTTTGGAAAAGAAAAAGAAGAGGGGAAAAAAAAAAAAAAACAACAACCAAAAAAAAAACCACAGGGAAAAACCACAGGCCTAAATAAGCTATAAGGAGCATCCACATACAGTTAGACTGTCTTTACTGAGTCTGGAGACATTATGATTCTGCTGCGACAAGCAGCATTTGTCTTCATTTTGTCTGACTGTCCTCATGTGTTATTATTAGTGGCTGTCAGGCAGCAGCAGCAAAAAAAAAAAAATAGCATCACTTGACTAAGAAGTTGAATGCATAAATGCAATAACTACACACTGGTAGCTGAGGAGAGGATGTCTGTTAAGATGGTCTAAAATGCAAAAAAAAACAAACCTCCTACAATTACATTTAAAAGGGGGGGGGGGAAATACGTATCTGGCAAAACATAAGCATCCCTCCTCCCTTCTGCCTGCATAGCTAAATAGGAACTAATTATAAATACAACTTAGCAGCATCTGAAGAAGTTGCTTTGAGAATGTCCTTTCAGAATGTCAGTTTAGTTTAATAGTAAGAAAACAAATCTGTTGGAATATTCATATCCAGTCATGTTTTTCTGATAACGTTGATAAATATGAACGTTTTGAAGATGAGCTCCTTATGATACAAAAGTCCACATCGAAACCTAGCGAGCACTTTCGAAGCTCAAGGCACAAAACATAGGCTCTGGTTCGGAGGTCCCTCAAAGGAAGTTTTCTCATCATAATTTTTTTCAGTTCAATAAGTAATAATAATTAACAGAACATTTTTTTATACAGCATAAAATAGCACATCCAGAAATTTACACTGTAAGAAGGAGAAGCCGCAGGCTTTTAACCTGAGCTATGTACAGACTGTTTAAAAGCAGATAGGAGTTTATGATATTCTTAGTTTTAAAGAGATGTTATTTTTCTAAGAGTACCTAGATTTCGAAAATACATACACAGAAACTTTTGCAGACTGCCTTTTTTATAAGACAGCCAATACAAAATTCATCGATGGAGTCCCCTAATGAACTCATATATCCCATGAAATTTGTTTCATAATAACTTAACTAACTTATTTCACTTAAAGATTAATAATCAAATTGAGTGCCGTTAACAAAGAACATTTTGCCTTCAGCAATTAAAAAAAAACCAACACCCCAACACCCTATTCAATGGTGAAATGTGGGTCCTGCTGCAGTTAAGGGCAGAATTTCTGTTGACTTCAATTTTTTTAATTCTTTTTATTTAATTCAATGGAACTATTTCGATCACAAGCAAGCAAACAAGTGATATCAGGAATCAAACTGAAACAACGTGCAGCAGATAGTACTGACAACAGTTTCCCTTGAGCAGCCTTCAACGACACACACGCAGCTACCAGGAATTTTGCCAGTAACTAACAGATCTGGTGGCAGATCATTGCTCATACGAGCTCAGAAAAGATGCTCAGCGCTCACTGCTGCTCCTGTTTGTCCGGTTTTATTCTAGGGCTGTGGATAATTACCCAGTTTCAATTTCCCAAATTAACCTTCACTTTTCACTCTTCTCATTTGGAAGTCGCCTACTATTTTTTTTCTCCTTTAAAATTTCACACTCTAGCAGATCCAGAGGTGTGAGTTGAAAGGAGAGCTCGATCTTGCAGTTTTGCCATTGGTGATTCAATCACTGGATTTTCTAATCTTGGTCAGATTTTATACAAAGTTCAAAGTGATAGCAGCTCAGCGCCCTTCACTTACACATCACAAAAGCTGCTCACCTTCACAAAGCACATAGACTAAACGCAAATGCACTGGAAAACCGATACAGCCAGAGACAGAACGATTTGCTCTGGAAATACAAGTAGTATGACACAAAGCCAAAAGGAACAATCCAAATTCCTGAATCCCAATCCAATTTTCTAAAGCACGAATTGGTGGGACACCACACACACTGAACAGAAAAGCACAAGCTTAACTTAATCAGGAACTGGGAGCACATTGTCACAGCTTTTTCTCCCAAAGCTAGGGCAGGAGCAAACCGAAAGAGGGTAAAACTGGGCTGGGCAGCACTTTGGCCTATTTTCAGCAGAATGATGAAATTATTTCCAGAAGTAAAATATATATGATTGCTGTTGATACAGAACTGAGACAGATAATACCCTGACCCATATATTCTGGTTTTTAGCTGTGTTGATCAAACTTTTATTTAACTTAGAGAAGGAAACGAGTTTCAACAAAATAAATGAGAAACAGCCATGGAACCCTACATGGCCATATTTACAGAGTTATTTTTTCTGAACCACACTGAGGTAATTGCACAAGATTATACTACACAGAGCCATAAAACTGTATCCAATCTTTAAGAGAAGCAGCCTCTTTGTGCCACGTACAGGAGACAGGAACAATCACTTTTATATTTCCTATTTACAGAAATGCCCTTGCAGTCTTTGTTTTTTTTCTTCCTGCTATCACACAAACCACTAGCGAACTGTACTCAGGAGAAAGATCAAAATGGAGTTAAGAATGAAGAAGAAAGTGATCTGTCATTTTTGAGCAAGAATAGTTAAAAGGAAAAACTCCTTAAACTGACAGAAAAACTGAAGAAGGGAAAAGAAGGGAAAAGTAGTTTAATCTTCACCTAAGAATTAAGAACTCCCTGTGTCACCATCATGTATAGTACATTTGATCAAAATTAAAGTGAAACTCTCACTAAGAACTCGGATTTTTTGTGATGCTGGCCATGCAGCACAAAATACCAAGACTAAAGCTGCATTTCAAATTCCTGAAGATCGGATCTCTTTCGGGTTTCTCTTGTGTCAAGGAATCCCTTGCTTCAGTTCCTTCTGGAATACGTTTGGATGAATCCAATGGCTTCAGCCTTTCCTTAGCCACATGATGTATAATGGGTACAACTTCTGTCGATTCAATGACCTGTGCCCTGACTGCCCAGGATATAAACAGTTTTGGTCTGGTCCTTCCATACAGTTTTAATGTGAGTTTATAGGCTCTTCAGACTTAGTTCATCCCTCTATAATTCAGTAGCTGTTCTCAATTGGGCACTGGTATTTCTCACCAAGGGGGTTTCATTCCTGTCTGGTTGGAAAGTTGGGTTTCACTCACTCTTGGTCTATAATAAAAGCGTTCACACGTGGAGACGATCTGGAGCAATTAGTCTGGGACATAGCCCTGTGCAGACAAGCCAAGTAACGTCACAGTACAAAAAGAAAACTCTTCCTGTGACCTTTAGGGCTGCATCACAACAGTCAGCTGTTCCATAGCAAGTACAGATGGGAAACCTGCATGAGCTTGGTCACATTTATTGTATTTTAAAAACAGAAAATAGTTCACAGAAATGTACATCTTATTATCATTTTCTAATTGCTTAGACTTGCAGAGTCTTTTGAAAGAAATACAAGCAGTATTTGAAACAAATACAAGCAGTTCATGAATATGTACAAACATGCTATTGCTTTTTTTAAAAAAAAACAACAACTTTGTTTCCCTGTACTGATGTTTGCCTGCAAGAATAGCAGAAAAAGGAACTTGTACCTCACAACTAGATCTATCCTCCAGTCAATTAACATATGAACTACGTAACAAAGCCCTTTAAACTGATGTTATCTAAGCTGCTTTGTCCTGTTTGGTTTGGTTTTTTCCTTTCCTAGCAGTGGTGGATTTTGTATTGCAGGTGCCTCAGACCTAGATGGTGCAGAAGTAGCTTCATCTTTCAGCGCACTTGAAGAGGCTATATTCTTCACCCTCCTCCACACACATATCCCCCCCACCCCTTTCCATGAGGCCTTGCAATGGTCTCTTGGACTCCTGTATCACAGTCACACATGTTCTTTTCTGAAGGGAGCGCTCAGCATTTCAAGCTAAGCCAGAGAGCAGCTCTAATATTTCATTCTTCCATACTTCAGGAGAGGTTGCACTTACTGTCTGACAGAGTACAAGGCTCCTCAAACTCCTCAATCAGTTAAGTACTGCCTATTAGAGATCTTACATTCTCCCTGTGAAGAGCTGGAAAGAAATCTCAATAGCGTAACACTCTAAGAGTCTGGATTTTTTTTTTTTTTTTTCATCTGCATGATTTATATTACTCACTGAGAAGGGGAATGAGCACTGAAAAAAATTAAGGCACTTTTGCATTCATTACTAATTTGCAGATATTCTTAAATTCTTCCTCATCGGTCTCATCTTTTTTATCTCATCGGCCAGACAAAGGTTTCTAACACTCACCTTTCATCCAGAGCCACTGGAGCTTGTAAGGCAACATTTAAAGCACAGGAAAGTTTCAGAAAGTTATGTCAACGCTGTGTGACAAATTATCTTTTCAAGAGCACACCTTAGCCAGTGGACACCTAGGACTCCAGGAAGAAGCTGCAGGTGGGGAGAACACAGTTCCCAATGCCTTGGAACTGACACGGGCTGACCGTTTCCCGGAGGTGTGAATGCAAACAACAACATCCCATATGTACCAGCAACTGGCAAAGGAAAGAGACTCACAAAGGCTGGAAATCTCCCTACAGGAATTAACCTCAAGCTATTTTTCAGTTGCACAAGCATCAACTTATTTTCTGAGTATATCAGAGTTTACATAAGCAGAGACAGTCACTCCAGTCTGACCTCAAAACAAGTACTCAGAATGAATTCAGAGAGACTCATGGTGAATTACGCACCTTGCCACAAAACATAATGAGCTAAACTATGGGCAATATGAGCTTTGTGAATGACGCAGGCCTGAGGACATGGGGAGTCTCTTTCTGACACGATAAAAACCTTTCAAGCACTTTTAACAAATATGACCAAACAGGCATGTAAACCTTTTCCTCCATCTTTTTCACTTTTTAGAACAAGTCTATATCCAAACTTGGAATGTAACAGAAACCAGAACATATGAGCTGAAATGTCATCAATCGCAAAATTCACAGGCAACAGAGAACAAAACAAAACCCACCCTCGGTCCTGCATAAGAGCTACAAGACATCTCATCCGGAAGGTTCTCATTTTTGGCACACATTGAAAACAGACTTCCAGAGCTCAAATCTGAGACAATGATTCAATGAAGAAACGTATGACATTTAGTCACTAATTTGGGGAGGATTGTTTTAGAACAGACGAACACAGAGGTCACTTTGAATTAGAAATCAGATTAAAGATTAAATATAGTACCAACAGCGACAAGCACACCTGGACTTCAGTTTATAGGGGTTTATTAAGAACTACTGCCAAATAAATCCCCTAGACTTACTTCTAACAGCGTGGGATTATTATTCAGTTCAGTTTTTGAGACTCTAAGTGTTCATTTTACTTACCTGGAGCATAGGTGGAATAGTGTGCTCATCTCAACTCAGCTGAGTACACAGAGGAGGACACCAGAAGTCCTCGAGTTGTCTGAGACCATCAGGTTATCGATAAGTCGGAGACAGCTGTCACTGCAGCATGTGATGAATAGGCACCCTGATCCGAGAGACGTACGGAAGCGAAGGTAATGATTTCTCTGTGTGTAAACTCTCGCCGTGCACAGCGGCCCAGAGCACTAAGTGAAGTCACGTGAAGAGGGGGAGAATCACAACCCTTCGCGAAATGTTTCGAGCAAACATTGAAGTATCAGGAATTTGAGCTGACTTGAGAGTCATGTAAATAGTGTCAGCTTAGAAAAACAAGGTGATTCCCTGGATAGGAGAAAACCCGAACGGCATGGAAGCTCCCCTGCGTATGTAAACATTCTGGGTAAATATTTGGTTGAAGGTTTCGCTAGAGGGGGCTTTTGCTGTCCCAGAGTGTGGGCGTTGTCTGGAAACCTGAGATCAGGAATGACATGATCTCATCTCCCATTACTTAGATAACTGCATTTGATGCACGCCTCAGGGAAATTGAAATGATCTTGGCAGAGGATAAAACAGAGGATTCAAATGTGCTCTTTAACTGATGATCTGGACTTTGAGAAGGAAGTCCCATCTGATTTCAAATAGACTTCTAAATATCAGAGAGGAGTTGACAGAAATAAGAGAGTTCAAGGAACCACAGATGCAGTTAGTGTCAAGCTATTTAAGCCTGGGTTTAGGATGTTTTTCAGCAGACCTATTTGCTTGCAACTTAGAGGCTTCCACAGCTGAGAGTACGGGATTGTGTCATCTTCCGAGAGCTACAAGCCATTAAAAGGAACAGAGACATCACTTTGGATATTCTTTCTGGAGCATTTCACATGCATTCTACAGGTCAAAGGTAAGGCACAGCTCATAAAATCCTACAGCACACGATGTTCTTATCAAGGGGAATACGTTTCGGAGATTACTCTCATTGCTTATGGTTTGCCAGAGAATGCAAGCACGTCTTTCATATATAACAAAACGATCCGTACTTTTAGAAGATTGTCTAATCGTCCCCATTTTTTTTTTTTTCGATAAGGTGAGACTGTTAAAGGAGCACAGGGTGGCCTTTTGGTCAGACAATATGAGAGGTGTGCAGCAATTAACAGGCAGACAGCAGAATCAGGAACAGTGATTATATTATAAAGAGGTTTTATCCTAAGGTGTTTGATCCTCAGTATATCTTTCCAGACTAAGCACGTGCCTAGGATTTGTAATCAAGTGGTTCGCACTCACTTATTTCCAGTGTTCTGGCTTCCGAAGACAGGAACCAACGCTGCCAACAATATGGGGTCATCAGCTATTCAAATCAATTTAAGAAACTCGGGGCCAACAACACAAACGGTTGAACCTGCAAAATGATGGCTACTCTCGGTGCAAAATACCACTGAGCTTCCATGAGTATTCTCAGAAGCTGCTTCAGTCTTTGCCATTGGCTCCAAAGGCAGCAGGGGGTAGCTTTCTGCTCCGGGGCTACCAGAGTAAGTGTCTATCCAACCTATAGCCTAGACTGTGTTAAGAGTTGAAAAATCACTTGAGAAAAAGTGACTGGAAAACTGAAGTTTGACAGTGTCAGCTTACTCCAAGTATCTGGTAGATAATATTAGAAAGCTTTATCAAAATATAATAATAAAAATAGTTAACATGCACTTGTCCAGATTTGAAACCTAGAACATCAGTATTCTCGAGTAACTAACTACAGCCACATTTCTGTGGTACTCTATAGTAATAAGCAGGAGCAGAGTAGTCTTCTCACACCCTTATCCATACTTCAGATCACTTATACTCAGCTGACACAAGGATGGCCGTGACAACTGCATATGAATTCTAGAAGGGCTTTCGTAACTCCTCCTTCAGGAGAGCATTTAACAAGGCATCCTCGCTCCCTCATCGCACAATTGCCATTAGCAAGGAAAAGTAGTAAAAGCGTCATCAGAATGATTGACGCTTAATTTGCAGAACTTCAGAGAGGACTATAGTTCTGTTATTAGATATTACCACAAAAACCTCCTACTCATTCCAGCTGGTTCCGTGGTTCAAGTATGATCACCAAAACTACGAAACGCTGTCAAAGAAACGAATGTGACAAAATGCAGTTACTTGTTCTGATCTGGACACTTATAAACATGGGGTTTGGGCCAACATATCCCAAACACATCTTTCATAGAAAGGCCCTGGAATGAGTTTCTTCATAGATTACGTGTTTCCCCCTCTAGATTGGGATTTACTCACTTGTGATTTTGGCAGCCACTACTGACTGAATGAAGATTGGGCAACTCCTGCTCATCACCTAAATGCTTAATAACCAGAGGGCACATAAACGTTCAATATTAGTCACTATTACTCTGCACTAGTGGACGTATCTTTTTGTATGCTGAAAATCACTGCAGATACACAATAGAATGAAAACATATGGCTGGCCCAAAGTCCCTGAATTAAATGTTTTAGAAAAGCTGGAGCCGTATTTGATTGTAATTACATTTTGAAGTGTAAATCTCTGCCAGGGGCAGGCAGGAAACACTGACAGCATTTTTTTGCTATCTCATCTCTACAAGCACGTGGAAGTGAGGCGAGTCCCCACATATTTCATTTTCTACCACCGAGACGGGAAAAGCGATCGCCGAGTGACATTTGGAGCTGGAACCAAGTGAACTATGACTCAACCCTTCCTGATTTCAGATTGAGCTGATTTCCAATCAGCCTCTGAAGACTAGGCTACAGCAAATGCAGGAAGGAGCTATGGTTTGAGAGAATTAAATATAGTCTGGTATTGATTTAAAGAGAGAAGGATGGAATGCAACCGTAAGAAAAGGCTGGCAGAAAAAAAGTTGAGGGTGTCGGTTGTGTACTGACTTTCATATGGATTGTAAGAAACTAAGAGTCTCAAGGGCTTAAAAAAACCCCAAAACCAACACAAAACTGAATAACTGTGCTTCCTTGTGTCTGCCTCTATAGTATAACTGATCTCTAGCTACAGTCACCTTCAGATCTGGTTGTTCTTCCTTATCAAGCACGGACCATACGAACATTTTCAAGAGACAGAGATAGTCTGTCTCGTTCTCACGTGTCCGCCACCAGAGTCACTAGACTCAACAAAAGAACTAAAGACTATTATTTAAGTGAGAAATTCAAGTCCCCAAAAGCTACAAAATGCCAGAATTAACGTCGCTTGGGAAAAGCTGACCTTTCCCCTCCCCCCATGCATAATCATAATGACACAAATTTTAATTACAAGACCGTATCATAATAATTTCTCCACAGCAGCCCCCCTGCCTTGCTTGAAGCCCAAGGTAAATAGAGAAAGAGACAGCTCTTCAATATTTCTATCCTTAACATGCTATTACTGGCCCCTGCTTTATTTACTGCACACCATCAAATGCCTGGAGTGAATGCAGAATTGTTTATTTCCTCATGGTGTTTCTAGAGTGCTCATCACCACAGAATCTTTATGCCTCGTAAACATTAATAAATTCATCTCCACTATGAGATGAGAGCGTTATTATCTCCATTTTACAGGTGGGGAAATCAAGACAAAGAGACTTCCCAGAGGTCAAAAAGTTAATAGGTAGCACAGCCAGCACTGCGGCACAGAACTGCATCACTTCTAAGAGTCTGGTCTAGAGAGCTGAGTGCGCTGTCCTACAACTAGCACTTCTTAGGATCAACTCTCGCAGAGTGCGGCTGTGGATAGTCTGATCTTTTCCATACCTGCCTCTGCGACCTTGAACTGATGTCAAGGAATTGAGGAATGTACAGTCAGTGGCCTCCTGCCAACATTTTAGTTTAAATAACTCAGCATTGTATAAAAATCTGGCAGAAACACGGATCAAACTAAGGTCTCCAGTGCAATGTGAACTTTTGTCATTCACGAAACCGATCTTTTTCTTCCTGAAAATCCTCTACGTAATTCCATTATTAGAAAAAAAAAATAAAAATAAAGAAAAAGCAAGCCGCTAAATGTGTTTTCGTCTACATGGCCCCAACTCCTCTTCAGGACCTTGTCTTTTGTGCATATTGAATAATGCAGAGAACTCGAGTACAAACCAGTGTGTGCTTGAAGACTTGATCATAAAACATAAACGTGAAAGGAACAAATTAATGTTGCGCAGAAAACCATAAATCCAATTTTGCTGCTTCTTCTGGTAACTGACTTTCTAACTCAGTTATAATTCTTTTAATAGCAGCTTTTAAGGTTTCTGGACTTTTTTTTACGGAAAAAGGTAAAGCAAATATAGCGAGGCGTAATAACACGACAGCCAAGCTTGCAGACCAGCAAGGCTGAAATCCTGACACTTGAACTCAGAAGGGTATCTTGTGCTGAAGGATTAACTACCTTGCTGACACCAGAAGATAGCTGCTGCTCCAGGGAAGATGACATGGAAAGCTGCTGGTCCTGATTTACCTCTACTCGTCCTTCTCTTCGTCCCTTGCAGCCTTAGCCTTTTATTAGAATGGACACTGATAAATATTTTGAATGCAGTATTGACAAATATTTGATGAAATTTGGGTAATTCTTTCCACCAGTTTTACTTAGAGTTTATATATCTGTTCAATCTGTGTTTTGACAGCTTGCCACACAATGGCCAGATTGCCAGCAGCACAGGTAACGGGCCTTTTCTTCCCTCCAAAAATATATATTCTGGAAAAAGTGAATGGAACTTCAACAAGGAAAAAATTAGAAAGTTTCTTCTCCAAGTGGAGATGAAGTCTGCTTTCCCCAGGTGAATATTACTTTGGATAGTAAGTACACTGAAACAAATGTGATCATCATTACATCATAAAGGATAAACTTGCAGTGTCATTATTTCTCCTGTTTACATACCAGTTCATGAAACCAGCAGCAAGAAGCAGTCAGGGGGATGAAAACACTGACTTTCCCATTCTCATAGATTCAAGGAGAAGCAGAGCAGCTTATTAGTTAAGAAAACCCTGGGACTGAAGAGACTATGTGGATTCTACCCTATTATTTAAAAGCAACAGTTTATAGCTTTAACATCCTCTTTTCTTTTCCAGGTATGACACGCAACGCTGCATTTGCAAGCCCAGATAACACGAACAAAGATAAAAATAGTGTCAGTGTCCATTTATGAGCCTGTAATTCTAAAGTGTCAGTTAACAAAGAAATCGAATACAAAACATGTAGAAGGAAAAAAAAAAAAAAAGGCCAAACCTACAGGCAAACTATGTAGTTTTATGCAAGCTGCATGACTGACATAAGCTATTTACCATTTTATCAGTGATTGAATAATAGAAGCAGGTGTTCCTACTGGTCTAGGCGGAATACTCTCACTAAACAGTTTCTAAATCTATCGCTCTTGTATCGGGGATGCATTGTGTTGCTGGATTTTTTTGCAGGGCCTAAGTTAGGAAATAAATTCACAATACACCGGCTTAGAACCAACGAGCGGCGCTTGTATCGCAGTAGGGTAAGTTATTAATTCTTCATTTAGGGACAAAATGAATCCAGTTCCTCCAAAGAGCTAGTGTGTTTTCCTTTAGATTTTTAACTCAACCACATAAACCATGAACAGAAGTTTTAACATTTACCATTTTCTCATGGACTTCAAGAAGAAGAATACCACGAATCTGCAAGTAATAAAAGAATTCAAACCCACCTACCTATATGTTTTAAAACACTGCAGCTTTCACATGCTTTTTTTTTTCCCCCTTAAATTAAAAAACAGTGGACACAAAGTAAGCATTTCTCTAATATATGCTGAAATATTATATATACTATTCTTTTGAGGTGTTCATTACTAAGCAGCAAAGATGGTAATAGGACACATACACAAGCAATTTTAGCTTCATGAAGTTTCAGATCTATCTCTTTATATATCCATATTAATGCTGCTTTTAAGAGCAAAGATGATCTTGTTCTATTCAGTCACCATCCTTTCCCACAGCAAAGGCTATTTCTTTCAAAAACTGTAGTTCATAGCAAAGTACCTAACAATTATTTGTTTTATTATTTTATTCCTCAATCTATAATTTAGCAACACACGATTGTTTAAGAAAATGATCCTAACGATAAAATATTTGTCATCAAACCAACCAAATATTTGGTACCATGTCTTGGAAACCTTTTTAGTTATTAGGAGTTCATTACCACAGTGGGATAGTTCTGTATATTGCTGTCTCTTAAATCTGTGAAATCACAGGTATATACACATCGTTTTGTGAGCAACGGAAAATGTACAAATTCACAGAAAGTAAAAGAAAACTACTAGATCTGATTTATTCATATTTTTTCTATCTAGAAAAGAAAACAACCCAATAGGACTTCTAAGGAAAAAGACAGAATAAGTGAAGTAAAATTAGGTCAAAATGCAACAAACAGTAAAGCTGAAAGTGGGGCTAAACTTGTAGACTCTATCAGCTGGAGCTCAGCTCATTTAGTGTGCGTTTGGAAATAAATGGCCATCATAGATTTTTGTCAGATTCTGGTACCAACTTGTGTGGTGAATTAATGTCTTCTTTTAGCTCATCCCTGGGCTCAACCAATAAAAATACCTTCTTCATAGAGGAGAATGCCAATTGGAAACCCATAATGCAAACTTGAAATTCCATAAGTCAATTTTGTACAGCGTTCACTGCTGTGCCTTGTATGATTTCTTATTAAATTAAGTATGTCCAAGGTTCTCTTGCCACTCCTCCAATCTTTGCTAAGCATACCTAATTCTGATTAGCCCAGTTATTTACTTCTTCACTGTGTTTGCACTTTCATTTGCTCCTGTTGACTCTATTGCTCCTGTACAGGACATCAAAAATGCTGCCTCTCCTAACTGCTTCTTACTCTTGCATGCCACCGTTTGATACTACAAGGCACTATAGAGGCAGCAAGAATTAAACCCCATCTTTCACTTATAAGAAGCTAGCAAGAGCAGTGCACTATAGCTCTACATACACATTTAAAACCTTCCTCACACGCAAGACCGAAGAGCCACCGTTGTCTTTTCACAGATGAAGGTGTGACTGCCACCTTTGATTCTGCTGGTGGCAATGCTGTTGCAAGCACGCAATAACTATGAAGAAATTTGGCATATAGTGTAAATTACCCTATGGAAACCTTTCTGAAAATAAAGGCAGGCTTTTGATTAAGCAGTTTTTTGGTTTGTTTTGTTTTTTTTTAAGAACAATCTTCTGTGGAAAATAAACCCCTCCACCTTCATCTTTGTCTTAGAAAGAAAGATGAAAAACTGCTCACCTCCCCTCTTAATCCTCTGTCACCACATTCTGGACTGACCACCTCTAGTTTCAGTCCAGAGAGGGAAATGATGATTTTGTGCCAATATTTCCTGCTGTCTTCTTTAAAAATCTCTCCTCACCTCCCCCTCTCTGTGTGCATGGAGTCCACTGCAGCAGGAATACTGCTGGCTGCAGAGCTTCCACGGGGCTAGAGAGCAAGGGCTGCAATAGAAGGGTATGGAAAGAGACCCAGACACACACATATGGGCTTAGTGGTCTGTGGGACTATTCTCTGCTTTCCCAGGAGTGGATTGCCCATCGGATGGAAGACGACAGCTTTTTTTCCTATTTCCCGATGCTGACGGCCGCCTTCCAAATGCACGGCTAGTGCTTGTGCGTGCTCTTTTTGTGGGGCTTTGCACACTCCAAGGATCTCAGCGTCGTACGTCTCCCACTGTAGAAAATCTCTCTCTGCCAAGGGGAGTAGGGGGTTTCTGGGTACCACAGGCACACAGAGCCAATGATGTTTTGAAGCAGAAGCACACCTCAGCGTCCAGAAGAAGGGAGCATTCCCATTTCCTGAGCAGAATTTCCACCCTAAGATTGCTAATTGTTTCCCAGCCAAATTACTGTCTCCCAGAAGTTAGCGTGTTTTCCTTGCTTTCACGAGAAGTGTCTATGGGATCAATTTTCCCAGGGAATATTTTATATTAAAAGAATTCCCACCAAACTCTAGCTGCAGCTTTTTAACCAAGCTGATGGGATCACGGGTACCTATGCACAGAGCACCTGTCTGTCTTTCTCCATGGGGTAGAGTGTGGTTTAACTTGTGCATCTACTAAAAGTCAGAGGGAGTTAGCAAAGGCTTTTTTAATTCCTGGATCATTTCATTATGGTGTTTACTACTTCGTGGTCCCCGGGGAATGACTTAGAGTTTTAGGAACATTCCAAACCAATTTCTATTAGCCTAAGTGAAGCACCTGTTACAGATGTCTTTGTAAGAACTCTCTTGGAGTCTATTGGAAGTGACTCAAATTAGCTTGAAATGTGGTTATTCTTGTCCAATAAAATATTTACTTGAGAGTCCTTTGTGTTCATAACCAACCTCGGTGGCAGTCCACTGCCAGTTGCAAGTAAAGACAGCACCAGCCCTTAATGTTCTAATAAACAAATGGGTTAACAATTGGGAGCTAATTGTCACAGTGGGATATCCTGGGAAGCTTGTAATCAGGCCTGTATTGTCACAATTCATTTTCATATTGAAGCAAAATAATAACCTCAGGAGTCCTTTTGAATTAAAAGAAATCTCCCTTTAAACTCATAGATGCTCAGTCTATGCACTTTAAATCAGATTCTGTAATTTTAGTCCACCTTAATCTCCTCAAAATCAACAGCAAACATTTTCTTGCTCTGTCTCGAAACGACGCTTCAGCAATAAAATCCCATTTCCAAAAAATGGATGGGATACATCCAGTGGCAAATTATCTGTAATATTTCACAGATTTACTCCACTACACCTTTACTACAAATCTCTCCAAATCATCACTTAAGCCACAGGCGTGTTTACGGACAAGCAGATACCGTAAATCATAGCCAGGATCCAACTGCTAAGATAAACTTACTTTCAAAGAGAGATCTTTTCTAGGAGTATGCTAATAAACCCAAACCTAACTTCCAATGTAGCTAAATTCAGGGTATAGCAGTGCTTGAGATTTTTTGGAAAGAAATTAGTTTCCATTCACTCAATCTCACCTTCTCCATGTTTTTCTTAATTTATTTTCAATTAACCCTACAATGCTACTAAGATTCCTAACAAAATAAACTATAAACACATTCAAACAATACATGTAAACAAAGTTAAAAAGAGACACTTCTACACTAAAGCTTAAGAAATGAGAACGAATTAAAGAAACATCTTCAACACTTCAGAAAACTAAAGTTGGAAAAAAACCCCTGAATACTTCTAACGCTGCTCACAGTTTTCCCAATAACAAATCCATTTTCCAGTTTGGTACAGCTCCCAGTCTTTGCTTTAAAAAAGGCCTGGGACTTCCACAGAAGGGTTGTCAGGCACCGGAATTCAGTTGCTTTATTAGAGACGTACGAACAGCTTGCAAAACATACCTACTCCAGCTGAGTTGGAAGTACTTGGTCTCGTACTTACACAGACATTGACTTTTTCCTGACCTTTTTTGACAAATGGAAGTAAGTCAGAAAATGATGATATATTCGCTGGCTTCCATTCAGGGAAGAAATTTTATGTCCATTGAAAACAAAATTAAAATTGTTCCCAAACTGGTTTGCAGATGTAAATTATGTCCCTTACAATTAATTCTGGACGCAATGTTTAGTTGTGATTTTTTTTTTTTATTCCACCTCTGAGAAAACGTCTAAATTATTTTTTCTGCAAGAAGCCAAGACTATTATGGAAAATCCTAGCTATTAAACCATCCCTACTGGAATTTCACATTAAATTCCAAAGAAGAAGAAAGCAATTTTGTGAACTACTTTTTCAGAGATCATGTTTAACCACTTCTCTTACTGTACCAAATTAAGTAACTATATTCATCCCATTAAAATCATGTATTTCAGAATTAGCTGGAGATAAAAATGACTAAATCCTAAAGCACTTTCTTTGTGTTTGTTTCATGTTTCTTATTAAAAGAAATGTGTAAAACCTGAGTGTTTCATTTCCCAAAGTTTGGCAATTACTATTCCCAGTAACTTTAAACACTGATTATATCAAAATATCATCTCAATATCCTTTTAACTCCTTGTTCCATCAAAAACAAAACAAAGCAAATCTAACCCCAATCCACAAACCAAACAATACCACTTGTTATTATCCCAGAAGTTTGTAGGTAATGAAAAAAAAATAAAAAAAAATCTCATGGCGAGTGCCCTTTTTGCACCTGATCTCTTGACCCAGGTTTCAAGGCGTTTGTTGTTGCAGAACTTTGCGCATTTCTTTCTGGGCTTTCTGCATCTTAAATATTCTGGCTGGTGTTTTCCCACTGGTTCTTAAGAAAAGAACTCTTGTTCTTTAAAAAACCCCACAGCATCATATCTCAAAGACTAATCAGAGAGGAAAGGAGAAAATGAGATAGATGGACAGTCAGAACACGTCATTAAGTCACGACAACATCATAAGCTTTAGAATCAGTAAAAAGAATCAAAACAGTATTTGGACACCATTATGCAGTCTGAAATGCGATTTTTTTTTTGTTTTTTCTAGAGAGGATTTGCAGTCTTGAAACAGAAAGAGAGGTGATTTTATAAGATTTTAGTTCTGATTTGTAGCGTTAAGTTTTGTTAAACACAATACGTTTACTTCTGTTTCCTGGATTGTGTGAAGTAAACAATGATATTCAGTAGTCATGTTCCAGAGAAAAAAAATATATAGTATGCCCCTTTGGTGAAACAGTTTTTAAATTCTAATAGAATTTCAAGGTTATTATCTATTTCAGATCAACACTGGAGGTCAGAGTTCACAGCAGCCAGAATTTACAAACCTCCAATGGGTTTTGATTGACAGCAATCAGCATCTCTTCAGCATCACTGAGGGAACAAAGTACAGGTCAAGACAGCAGGCGATTTCATCTGTCATTTTTAATTATCTAAATGATATTCACAGACAAAACCTTTCCCATCCATCAGGGCATCGCATTACCATAGACAATGTTTGTTTAAAGAAGAGGCCATAAAATCAAACAATTATGAATGCAGACAAGCCTTGCTATTGACTGCATAAATAATCAAGCGAGATTTCCAAAACTCTCTGCTAATGAATTGGTAGATTGCTGGCAGGAAGTGGCAAGTAATAATACAGACAACAATCTAATGTTCTTATTGACTTTTACTAAAGCTCGGCTACAGTAGCAAAGATCCAAAAATGACGTCAAGTCAGGTTTCCATAGGAGCCGTATTGATATCAGTACACTGCTAAAATACAAGTAGTTAACTCCTGACCTTCTAGTAGGACCAGCAGTCCCCTGAGAGAGCTGAAACACTAGCACTACAATACATCATGAGCTGAGCCAACAGCCTCAGGGCTCCACCGGCGCGAGGGTCCCTTCTTTTGCCATGCGTTACAGCCTAATCCACAAGAATCCAGCTGCAATCCCAAAAATTAACTCCACCTGAGGCTGTTATATAAGCAAATAAAGACCTGGAAATTGAGACCGAAAAGTAAGCATCTAATACTGCTGTGAAAAATGGGGCGCGCAGAACACAGGCTGCTGGAATGGACTCAGTCTCAGCTTTCTCATCCTGATGTCCCCGACAGGTTAACAAATGTCACAAACAGTTTAAAAGCCAGAATCACGGGTGACATAAATCACCCTAAGTACGTCGCTGCATTTACACTGTAATGCCCGCATCTCGGTAACTATCATCACAGGCAGCTCCCTGGCCCAAATGTTAATGACAGTATTGATTTTATTAATCATAAAAAGCAGAAAAGGATCTTTTCTGCTCAAGCCTGACGAGGCAAAACTAGTAAGACTCTTCTTCCCAGGTTCTAATAACTAACACGAGACGGCTTTGAGGGGAAAAAAAAAAAAAAAAGGCAAAGAAAGAAGGTAAGTGAAAAGTCTCCACTCAGTGGGGCAAAGCTTAAGATGCCTTTTCTCCCACTAGGGAAGACTGGAGAAGGATTTCCACTGGGGAAAGGAATTCAGGTCGACAGCAGATGCACTGTGAAGACAATCGCCAGGTAGGCGTACGACACACGAGCAAGAGTTTTTTGCAAAGCCCATGAAGATTGTTATAGAGAACGAGGAGCAGAAACATTTCCCCTCATTACCACACACAGACCAGATTGCTGCCAGCTTCTAATTCTAGGGGTTTTTCACCTGAAAGCATATCACTCATACTACAAGTCTCACATTTCTCACCCATATGATCTCCCTGGAACTGGTCTGGCAAACAGCATGGAGAAAAAAAAACAGTTTTGTGCTTGAGAATCTCAGTAGTTTTTCCTGCCAAACAAAATAAGCCAATCTATAGTTGAAAAACCTTGAACGGCCGGCTGTGTTTCTGGGACAGTCCTTCACACATATGTTGTGTCTGAATGAGCCCAAACTAGTTCACTGATGGCTGCCTATTAGCTCAACCACATCTTTCAAATCATTATTAGCTCCTAATGATCTTTCACTGACGTTAAAGGAAACTGGACCGATCTCAATGGGATTCCAGAAAGAAAGGTTTTAAAAGGAGAAATGATCCAGAGAGATAAGGACTATTATTACTATATTTGATCTTGATTCACAGAAAAAAAAACCAACGTGATGCCTAATTAGTCCCATGTAACCTACCTCTTGGCCTAAAAAATTAGTAGAAAACTCCTCCCTTCCCCTTCAGCCCTCTTCCCACCCCCCAAACCGATTTTAATTATCCTCAAAGAGTACAACCGATTCTCACCAAGCTTGGTCATGAAGACTAAGCAGACATTACAGATTGTATCTTTCTACTGCAATTTTTCCCTTTGAACACATAATTGGTAATGAATGCAAGGCATCGCATTTTTACAAAGCACTGTGGAACTGTTTCTAAAAACCCACTCAGAATTTCTTCTCAGTATGCCTTGCCTTCTCCTGCTGGTAACCAGAAAACAGAAACATTGAGGTTGCAGGAATAGTTTACAGCTCCCACAATCAAGTCTTTTAGTTCAAGTCCCGCAGGTTCAGATTTTGAGCCCCAGGAACGTCTGGTCAGGTGACTGTGATACCCTAAATTCACCCCAAACGGATGCCTGATAGAACGTAAGGCATGTCAGTCAGTCAGTCAGTCTAGGTCTGATTGTCAACCTAAATAAACACTGCAGTTCAACATGGCAAGGTTTTTTCTTTACTGTGAATGAAGACGTTAATTATCTCAGTTCAGATCTAGGTAACTTGACTGTACCTGTATTTTTCAATGGGAGAGAGATGCAGGGAATTCACATTTACATTCATGATTCTGGCTCACAGAAAGATCTGAACTTTTAGAGAAGGCAGATGCAACCAGTAACTGCACTGAAATTATTCTAACTACAGGTGTTCCTATTTGATACCTTCAGCAACTACTGCTAAAATTGTACACACAGTAACTTGGTACTTCTTTGCAATTATGAAGAGTTTTCAGCTATGCATCTCACCAGGAAGCTTTTGCCAATCTTTTATTTGTTTTATTTTGCATTTTAGTGAGATTTACCTTTTCTTATCCATAGGAGCTACTTTTTAAACTATGAACCCTGTAAAAGAGGCTTAAAGTTTACATTCACTGTATCATACTATACTTCTACAGTATTTTAAGTCCTATGGATAAATATCTCAGGGTTGTTAGAAAGACATCTCCTTTCCCCTAGGAAAACATACCGGTTTTAAAAAAAATCCTAAAATATACAAAAAATGTTTTGTGAAGAACGGCTCTCTGAAGTATTAAGTTGTGTTTAATAATATTCTTTCCTTTACTAAACCAATCATTTACACCATGGACCATGTAAGTTAAAATAAGCCACCAATGCACGATAGTTTGGGTGCAGACAGTAACCCAAAGGGGAATGCCATGGCAACACACCACTGGAACTGTAGAAGTTTCAGAATTCCAACAGAAAGAGAAAGTTTCAGCTCGGTGTCTTTTTTTCCAGAGAGGAAGTTGCCAATATTTATATGAAATACAACTTTTAAAAGTTTTCTTTATAAAATTTTTAACAGGACACAAGCCACTTCTGAATAAGAGATTTTGAAAAAGGCTAGCGGTATTTGGTCCCAAAACTTAACCCTGAAGCTCCAATGGAAGAAATCAAGTGTTAATGTAAAGTTCTTACAAGAGATCTTGACTTGATAATCCAGACACAATTGTTCTCAATGTACACATTATATTCCTTCTCCCCTTGTTACTAGTAACCATGATATTTTTCAGTAGATGAGTGATTTCCCAGAGAAATTCTACATTACAGGACATTTTGGATTTCATTCTTTTCATAGTCATCTTCTAAAAAGTAAGGTTATGCTCCAGCAAAGGATTTGAAAGTAAGCAATTACTGACTTACAAAGATATTTCAGGCTTTTTATGTGTTGGTGACCGAAGAAATATGTGACCAGCTAAAGTTCTGTGAGAAAGGTGGTAACCAAACTTGAACGTTTTAACCACCTTTTCCAACGGCACCATTATTCCAGTGCCCCAGGTTGAAATATTCCAGGTTCCAAATCACAGAAGACAGGAAAAAATACTAAATCTCTAAGAAAAAAATGCCAAATACCAGAAATTTTCTTTCCTGAAGATATATTCCAGATTTGTAAAGCAATCCGAGGAAAACGCTATCAGAAAGTTGTGCGACAACCTCATTAGGTACTGATATCGCTGCTTGATCAATAACAACAACAAAAACAACCTAGTGATGACAACAGGCAGGTATTTTTCAAGTCAAATCAGTCTAGAAGTATTTAGCTGGTGTAATTAAAATACGTCCTATCTCCAACGGCTCACCGGTTGCGTAAGATAAGATTGTCACGTGACCAGAAGTCACAATACAACGTCAACAAAAACTGCAAAGAAAAAGGAGTCGAACAGCAAATGAGCCTCTCCTTGAATGCAGAAATCAGGGTAATAGATGCTTTCACTAAATAAACCAAGGAAATTATCTTGAAATAAACGAATCTTAATGAATGATTTTGTTATAATGACGGGGAGCTATTAATAATCTCGTTCTTAAAAGAAATACTTCACTTGAAGGAGGAAATCTTTCTACCTAGAATGAAAGCTGTCATGTGCTTTTCCAATCCTAAAAAACATGCAGTCATTTTCCTACAGCAACTCATGGCCTTCAGTCTTGGATACTATTCCTTTTATCATTCTTACCACAGATTTTTTTTTTTCTGCTTAAATGCAGAAAAAAGAATCACTTAATCGCCTTTTAAGTTAAGCATAAACTTAAATGTAGTAAGGATAACCAGGAATGAATGTAGTTTAGTGAAACAGCACAACCAGCAAAACAATACTGCAAAATGTTTTTTCAAGGTTTCAGTACTTTCCAACAATAAATTTTCTGGGGAATCACCTCCACAATTTTATTTTCCCCCTCCCCCCTTTTTTTTCTCTCAATACGAAGTGCTCCTTCCTTATATAATGCATAAAATGCTTTATAAGAAACAAAGTTATGGTGACAGACACCTGTGACACCTCTGAAATTATATGTTGCAAATCACAGCAGGACCATCAAATAACTAATATTCAAAGCACTAGATATATTAACGACAACTAAATGAAATACTAAGGAACTCTGTCATTGTAGAGAAAAATCAAACTGAGCAGAGGAGATTTTTGTTTCTATTTTTAATTTTATGTCCTTATTTATCTCAAGAGAAGTTTATGAAGCTGTAATTTACCTGTCTCTTAGTGGCTAAAATGATAAAAGGTGGGCATTGTACCTTTCCTTCATCTTACAGTACTGATTTTTTTTTTATTTCTTTTGAAGCATTTCCCTTGTAAAGCAAACCCCGAATCTCCCTTCTGCCAATCAATATAAGCACTGGTTGAAGTTCAAAACACACTTCACAAAACCACACCTTTAAAAGAAGTATTATTGGTGGTGTTATTAATACCACTTCAAAACAAAAGTACGCATTTGCTAAAAAACGGTCAAATCCCTAAGGTAGAAGTTATGTCAAACCATGGTAGTTCCAAACAACTAATATTTTTATAGTACTAGTTAAATGAATTAGTAATTACTGACTACTTATTTGAAAGGATTGCCATGCTTTATTTAAAGAGCTATGGAGCATCTGCTGCACTGTCAGTAATCCTTCCAGTATCACCCTCTTTCCGAACAGAAGAGACTTCTACAGCTCTCCAGACTTAGCAGATCAGCTCCCAATAACCCCTAGATACCGTAAGAATTCTGTAGTAGAAAAAGTTGACCAGAGGTTTTCATAACAACAACATACAAGCAAAGTTGCTGGGGAGAACTGATAAAAGTAGCACGTGTTTGTGTTCCCAGTCTGCTCTTCTCTCTCTTGTGAAGAAATATCTGGCTAGTCCACTCAAGGGTCAATTCAGCGCTGGCATTTTGACCACTTAATGCTTACAGTGAATTGAGTTCCAGGATCTAAGTCAGGTGAGAAGCAAATGCTCCACTGATGTACACAGCTACATCTGAAGGAGATTACAGGCAATTAAAGAAGACAGTTTTAGCTTCCTTTCCAAGTTCTTTTATATCTTCATCCTGTAAAGGATGCAAATGTGCCGAGTTTCACATTCCTAGAGTGTCCTTGATGCTTCTTGGTGTCAAGTATTCATTCTTAAATGAATACTTCTATTTCAAATTCTTTGAAAGACAGCCCTCCCATTAGTTTGTTTATACAAGGGGAAGGTAGTATCGGATCAAGAACTTTGCTGAAGGAGAAAATACTGAGGGAGACGGGAGGCAGAAGCCCTCATGTCTGTCACAGGATTTCCTCACTCTCTTGAGGTTGTTCTATGTGGCACAAACGATTTGGCCTTTGCAGAGTTTTGAAGCTGGGACAGGACGGGAAGGGAATTTTGTTATTAAAGAGAAGTTATTTCAAGGTTTCTAGAGATCAAGACTGACTTTGGAACTCACACCGATTCTCCCAGGAGAATGAACAAGTAAATATTAACAGAGTTACTTTTCCATATGAGAAAAAAAAAAACACTTGTAAGTTCCAGCCCTTTCAGATGAGTTCTTTCTCTTTTTGCATTTAAAAACAACGCTGTCATTTCCTCACCCTGTCACTGCTTTTCATATGCCTGCATAAGCAGAAAACCCCTTATGCATCACCATCTTGCCACGAATTGGAAGAGCCCTCACACCATCTCACAGGGCATCTTCTGACCTAACCTGGCCTTTCAAACACAACGGCACAGCTTCAGAAGACTTGGCTTACCCGTTCCCGGACTGTGCTGGCTGGGATCTCGACTTCATTGGGAATACAGAATCTGCTCGGGGTTGGGAGCCAACTGCTGTTGTAACACTGACAGATGCAGGACCCATATGCCCAAATCTGGGTCGGACGCCTGTATCGCCGGCATCTGGATGGCAGCTTTTCTTTCCTGCCTCTACTGCTGGCTTTGCTGATAAACCTGATTGTGTGCTGGGGGGGGGGTCAGCCTGGCTGCTGCCCCACAGACGTGCTTCTTGGACTAGCGAGTGGTTCCTCTCTATTAAAGAGCATTATTGGAGCGTAGGACGCATCCCTGAATGCTTTCATGTGCCACTACGCTGCTAATTCCAGGATTTCTACTCTTCCTGGTGATTCAGGCACAGCCGATGAAGTCTTGCAGGTACAGTGAGTCTGTAAAATGTGTAAATCTTCATTTGTTTTCTAGTAGCTGGGGAGCTCTGCTGATACCATCCATTACTTTTTAATTCCAAACATTATTTACTGCTAAGAATTGCAAGGGTAAGATTTGGATGACACCGCAAAGACATTTTTATAAAGAGGAAAACACACCACATTCAAATGCTCTCTGTGGTTAAAAAAAAATAATAAAAAATTATGTGAAAACATGCCAATACAGACACCTACTTAGAAATTTGCCTTAGAAATACCCGTGACAGGCACCTTCTTAACATTAAAGAACACAAAACGCTCTTTAACTAAAATGCTGTGCTCTGCTGTTGTGATTTCTTCCTTGGTTGCTTCGAAAAAGTATGAGCTTTTTCCCTCTGGCTTGAGAATGCAGCAATACCTTAACACTTGAGAGCCAAGCTTAGGAACACCCATAAATTAAGAAATATTAACCATTTCCTCAGGTAAGAAATGGCAAAGGCCACTTCCCATTTATGTTCCGAGTCTCCCAAAATCTGAGCCTCTCCATGAGGGAAGTCACTGAATGTGATTCAAGAGTGCACATGCTCCAAATTTCAGCGCTAGCAACTACAGCCGATAATTCATACCCTCATCAGGAATAATCTGCTTGGGAGTCGGGGAAACTTTTGTTGAATGAATGCCAAATGTTGCTAATTAGCTGTTGGCAAACACTGGAAATGTGGGGGGAAGTAAAAAAAAAAAAATAAAAAAAAATCAGTAGCCTAAATGTGCAAGGACTAGACATGAAGAAATCCCCTCCCTCTTCATGTTGGCCCACAACTTGTGGCCAACCTCATGTGGACTATTCCATCCTAAAAGGGAAATGTGCAGGGGCTTAAGCAGGCCCAAGTAAGAATTCCTACAATGCCCTCAATGCCAACGTGGGGAGGTGTAGAACCTTCTGCTGGCCACCTACAGCTTTGATCTTTGACAGGTATACTCTGAGGAACTTACTACTGGGTGTTCAATTGAAAAGATTGATTTTTTTATGCTACCTGTAACACAAAAATAGTTACTTGCAAGAAACTGGATGCATAAAAACATGGAAAATGACTTTTTCAGGATGATAAGCTTGGGTTTATAATAAACAAAAGCAAGTACTCTTTCTTTTTTTTCAAAGACCAATACAACCTTGTATCCTGAAAACTGTAACTGTTTCCTACCTTCTAATATACATTTTGATAATGATTATTTAAGTTTAGAATCATATCTAGCCCTTTTTCTTCAAACAGAGGATCATGTTCCGTCTTGGATTTTGCTTGACTACATAATTTTTAAAGGACTAAAAACCCTGCCTTGATCATTACTGCTTTAGACGAGGAAATGGGAAAATTAATTAAAAAATGCAAACAACCGAAAACCAGAAACAACTAAACCAAAACAGCCCCCAAAACCAAGCAGAAACACACAAGGCTTCGCAGGACAGTCTTTCAATGAGATTAAAGTCCCAACATTGTCATTCTCAGATTTAGCAGAGGGCTTATTATTTCCAGAATTGTCTTCTGACAGATTATTTGATATAAATAAACAACAAACCTGGAAATTCTAAACCACAATAGAAATGCATTTTTGTGTAAAACTTCCATTGCTTTGAATATTGAAACACTCTCTATCGTCTTTCGATTTAAACCTCACCAGTAAGTCACCTTTTTTGAGACTGTGCAGAGGAAATCTGAGTCTTTACAGGCCTGGTACATACTAGGTCTCCACTCCAATTCTGGCTTTGATTCATTCATTTTCAATAAAACTAACACTGTTTTTTAAATGAAGCATTTGCTGATAGCCTGAAGAAATCTGACCAACCCCAAACTGTTTAGTGCTTCCTTCTTCCCACTTCCTAAACTACATAGAGTAGTTTGGGGAGAGGAGGGTGGGATAAAGGAGGGGAGGGGGAAAAAATACTTTTACCTAACGTTATTTTTTGGAAGCAAATAGCAAAGTGGTTTTATCAATGAGCTAGGAGATGGCTGCTATAGCAAAGAAGGCATCTTCCACAAGGGTGACTGGGAGAAGCAATTCCCGTTCTCTGCCGTAGGGCTCTTCTGAAATGTGAGGAAGACTTTGGAACTCTAGACACACACCACCCATCACAGACGTTTTTTTCTCCCTAATGTGAGCATTAAAGTCAGCTAATTCACCACTTCTGTTCTAGAAAAACCATGAATAAAGTCATAACGATTAAAATCTTTATGTTGAGCAAAAGATGCAATTGAAGGGAAGAATGGAATAACAAATCCTAAGTGCAAAGCAAGGCAAGGATACACGCTACAAATCACGATCTAGAATATGGAAGAAAGAATTTACAATTCCTTAAATCAAACCTGGATTCACTCAGACACTATCCAAGCAGTATAGTCTCCCAGTAATATAAAGCAGTACATCTAAATAGCACGCTCCTTAAAATGGGAAAAATGTGAAAGAATAAAAATTCATTGGCTGAGTGCTGTACATAATTAATAAACTGAATTCAGCACCAGTTTACATCTTATGTGACCTTATTAAACATCCCCCAAAGAAACTGTGATACAGTGTAATTACATAAAATTACCTCACTTCCAACAACTTACCATGTTTCTATACTCCCCATTTTTTTTATTATTTTCTGTACAGGCAGAAGTTCTAATACAGTGGCCTTTTAGCAGCAACTAATGGAAACTGCCACTTTTAATCAACTTTTGAGATAATATACTTCAGAAAGAGAGTGTGCTCGACAAGCCTGACTCATTCATTTCAACAATATTTGTATTCCCTTCAATGTTACGTGCTTTAAAGTCTGTGTAAAGGTGCTTGCACTTTCCAAGGAAAATCTAAGGGATGCAGAACTGAATCTGGGGCTCTAATTCTATAGCAGTGGGGAAGGCTGAGCACACAGCTTCCATGCCAATATTTTGGTTTTAGATTTATCAGATCTCACAGTGGCGAGGAAAAAAAAAAGTATGAAAAAGTGACTAGCAGAGAGCTGATAGGATGAAATAGCTCAGAGTTAAAAGCAGCCTTAAACAACAGGATTCACATGAATCTCAGCTGCCCACGCTCCATTTCAGGGTTCTTGGGACGCAGACTCCAACATTTCCCTTCGCCAGCTCCCGCAGAAAAAGAGGGCATATAGTGCTTGCCCTTCACTTCTAGTGCAAAGGAGAACAAAGCACATTTAAAGCCTCTTTCTAGTGCTTTTTCGTTTCCTAACACCCAAAACGAGGAATCTAGCCATCTTTGAAACTATCATCCACGTTTTCAAGAAAGTGTAGAAAAATACCACTGTTAACTTGCACAGCATGCCCACGAAATATGCTGTTTCCCATTTTTATTTAGTTATATAAACCCAACACCCTTTTCCTTTCTTGATTAATGCTGTGATTGAAAAGAAAGAAACAAGGCATTCAGGAAGCAGGACACGTACCGTCCTCACCTCTGTTTTTACAAACACCATAGAAGGTATAATTCTTTCTGGTGAACCCACGTATTAGTTTGTGCTGTCTATACTTTTCAAGTCACCTTACTTCAGAGCAAAACAGGGCTAAACCCCAAATCATAGCTGAATGTAAGCTCCATTAAATAGAGTTCTGTTGATATATCTGAAGAAAAATTCCTCCTTCAGCATCTATAGGCTGCAGAAAGTCCTCCATTTCTTTTAATGACCTATTCCCTCTGATTCAGTACAGCCCACCGGCTATGGAAATGACAACACTCAGTAGGTGATAACAAAATGGTCAAACAGGGCTGAGATCTGTCATTTTCTTCAAATACTTTCTCAGGAATTAAATGACACACTACAGTATAGTGTGGCCTGCTCTGATCAAGTATTTATTAAATGAAACCGCACGCTTTTCTGTTAGAGGTGCCACATGAAATACAGGTTTAAGCGTACTGCTTCAAGCTCCCATTGCAAACCAGTTTGCTATTTCCCATCCCTCCCCCAGTCTCCTTTTAGCATCTAACCCCTTGGGCAGGAAGTGTTTGGATGCTGTACCTTTGCCATCACTCCAGACGGAAAGCCCTGCCCTTATGGAGTTTATCTGACGCCTTTGCTATGACTGGGGCAAATTGGAGTATGCAAATTAGCACCTTTCCAGTCTCCTGAACCCAAGAAATCATGGAACGGCTTAGGTTGGAAGGGACCATAGAGATCATCTCATTCAAACCCCTGCCACAGGGAGGGACACCCCTCAACTAGAGCAGGTTGCTCAAGGCCTCATTCAACCCAGCCTTGAACACCTCCAGGGAGGGGGCATCCACAGCTTCTCTGCGCAATCTATTCCAGACTCTTACCGTCCTCATACTGAAGAACTTCTTCCTAAGATCCAGTCTAAATCTACTTTCCAGCAGTTTAAAACCATTTCCTCTCATCCTATCGCTGGACACTCTTGTGAAGAGTCCCTCTCCAGCCTTCCTGCAGGTTCCCTTCAGGTATTGGAAGGAAAAATCCTCTTGCTACGTGTTCCAACCAATGGATCTGAGCTGTCCCTTGTAATAATGCTGTCTGTGCAACTCCTTCCACCTTTCCAGATTCCAATCCAGCCTTTGTTCCCAGCCCTTTTTAGAAACATGCAGAGTATCAGGCTAACTAAAACCAGAGCCACGTCTTTTCCACCCAACACGATTCTATGATTCTAAGTCACCGTATTCAGTGACATTTACACGTGTAAAGCACAAAAGAGCATCCAACAGCGAATAAGGGCCCACAACACTGAAATTTCTAGGTGAGTTTTTCTGCCTCATTTCAGCTCCAAATACTTAGCATTACTCTGCATCCCTTAGACGAGTACAAAACGCATGAGTAGACTTCTAAAGAAATTACCATCAGGTGTAGGAGTTTACCCTTTTATTACAAGAGGATGATCTTCTGAGAAGATTATCAATCTACAGAGTGCTTGAGGAGAGACTGGTGATAAACCTGAACAGATTCCTATGTGGATTATACATTTAGCTGCAGAAAGATGAAAGAACATCTATCCTTAAATCATAAAGAGGAAATGTTACTGGAGATGCCTTATCCCTGGAAAAAAAAGCACATTGCAAAGCAAGATACTAATCTTTTCTTACCAGAGTCCTATGGCTCTTTTCACAACGCATCAGCATTTACAGTTTTCTCGCCTTTAAACCGTGTTTGGGTGAGCTGCTGGAGCAGTTCAGAACTGGACATTTCATGTCACCTTAAATTACTCTTTCCAAGTAGACTGTGTGCCTATCTCTTTCTCAGTACAACACTTAGTATCCCGACATTTTTCTGCCTCGTTCAATTTTCTTTTTAAAGATTTTCTTCCTAATTTAATGTCCTTGAAATAATCTAGATTATTTTCTCTGGGTCTTTCCATTTAGAAATTTATTATTTTTCTTTTAGAAGATTGTTCTCCCCTCTGTATATATCCTACCATCTCTTACATCATCAAGCCATCATTTTTGTTCAGTTTACACTAAAGCATTGGAGCATCCCATTTAATACTGTTATCTGATTGTTTCTGAATGACTAATTTGAACTTTATACAACTGCCAGCTTTCCTAGATAAAACACGGCTGCATGCAGAACGCTTTAGATTTTGGATGGAGATGTAGATTAAGTAAGTGTCTATTTTTCTCCGTTATTATGTTCAATTTCTGGACTGCACTTTGCTGAGTGCAACGGGTGCCCTCTTTGGTTTTGTACCTGAACTCTCTGGACACCACAATCTCAGGAAGAAAATGGATATAAATAGGCTGTACATGGCAACTATGAGGTTCAGATTCACAATGTAAGTATAGAAAGTAGACTACACGTGTGCCTTACAGAAAGCATTCCCTCACAGAGCTTTATATGATCTCCAAACCTTCAGTTCTAACTTGCTCTGGTCTCCTTCTGTCCTGGTGCATTACACACGGCTCTATGCTGACAAGAGAAAGTTTAGGATCACTCTGCTGAGTGGTTTGATCTGGAACGACTATTTTCTCTTAATTCACCTCTTCCACTTTTGGGTTTTTTTTTCTGGCTACTGATGCATAACCACCTCTACTTCGTCCCAAAAATCTTTCCTTTCAGACAGCCCAGATCTATGCTCTCCAACACATCCTAGGTTTTGTTGGCTTTTTCACATTTTGCTCTTTTTTTTTTTGCCTGCTTTTGACACGTGCTAACAGAGGTCACTTGGTCGTCTACCCTTTTAACCCAACGGTTAAAAGGGTAGACGAAGAAGCTGAATGGTCTCCTTTGTCCTCACAATGTTCCACTGACATCATCATTAGCAACCGCCCTTCACGAAGCTCCCAGCCAGTAGAAGTCCTTTCTACTAACACCTTTTACAGCCCAGAAAAATCCTCCCTCAGCACTACCATCTGCTGCTTCCTCACCTTTAGTCTCGTGTCACCGTTTCTGTGTTGACTGGTGTTACACAGAGATAACCTAATTATGGAATACTCCGAGCAACTGAAAATAGCAAATGAGAAGATAAATATTCTCCCTAATACACTCCAACACTTTCCTATTTTCCCAATTTTTCTCATTGTCTTGTCGGACGAGGCTCCCTGCAATAATTCAGATATTGGAAGAACTAAGATTTCTATTCAGCTACAGCCTAGCCAGCCACAGAATTACCTCTAAACTTAATGTCAACTTGTACTTGTTTTCCTACTGCTTATATCTAAACAACACCACCGAAGTTTTACGATAATCAAACACTTGTAGGGGAAGGCAAATTTTAGAACTATGTTATTTTCTTGTTCAATTATGATTATCCATCCTGTTCGGCCAATTTTAATTAACAGTGTGCTTACAGGGCACAGTATTAGTATTTGTTTTCACTACATGAGAAATTTCTGTTCCTTCGTGACACTGTTAATTGTGGGTAACCCTTGTACTTTCATCCACAATTATTCATTACTGCAAAAATGTAAACAACTTGCTCTGTTCACTGATCTCTACTTTGACTTAATGAACAAGATTTGCAGGTTTTACACAATCTGAACTAGCTGCTTGCTGAACGTGCATATTTACAACGTATGGAAAATTTTACTCACATGCTCTCCAGCGTATCTTTTTAGAAAAAAAATTAATCGTCTCATTGTCTTGTTATATTCTAATCTCATTATTACAGGTAAATTGCAACATCTACCAAACATGAATAAATATGGTAGTGGAACTGTATAGTGAATTCTTTCCATTTTTTATCTATGCCAAGCTTGACAGAATACCCTTGTCCTGTAAAGAGTGTCAACAGTGCTGCAAAAATAACAACAGAAACGGAGGACAAGATCCATTTGGACAAGAGGGACAAAAAACTCTGACATTAAAGTTTCCTTCAAATTGGATATTTGTTTCTACATCCTCTTCATTTGATAACATTCATTTATGAACAGGATGATGAAACTGCATTAACTTGAGGAGAATGTGGAAATATTTTCCCAATAACAACTTCCAATCTGAACATGGGAAAAAGTCTTTTGTTTTGTAACTATTGAGATACTAACAATCTTTGTTAACAAGCAGAACAGTAGCGTATAATGTTGACAGGATATACAGTTTCATATTAGTCTTACTATTACCGTGCTGGATACATTAATAAAAGTAATTTTAAAAATCCCAGATACTTAGAATGAGGGACATCTTTCAATTGTTCACAATGTTAGCAATTCATCAGGCTTCTTATGTCCATAGGGTGGGGATGGTTGGTTGGTTTGTTGACTTTAAATACAAAAGAGCTGAAATAACACCAAGGGGTCTCATAACCTGTGGCTTCTCTATAGGTTGGAGTAAAGACACAATTACATTTCCATAAAGTTCTACCCACAAGCTGAGGCTCCCAGTGGAGTGAAAAGGATGTGAGGTAGGGTTACAAACGATCAGAGTGCCTTTCATTTGTGGAAAGTCTGGGATCACTGCGGGGAGTAAAGCCAAATTGGAGCATTTGGGCCATACGTGGCTTCCAAGGAGTTCAAACTCCGCTCCCATTCCTGGACTACAATATATGATCAAGCCTGCGCTGACATGGAGCCTGCTAGAAGTGAAACAAGGGCTTACAGGCCTTCTGCATACTACGGATGACACTGCTGGGTAATCTTGGACACAACTGCACATCCCATCTACTACAGGTATCTTCTATGAATTGTGAATCACTCCATCCAAGCTAAGTGGTTGGTATCTTGTGGCTCTTGACTTGATGATGAACACCATCACGGAGTCAGAATGTTTGTGCTGGGACACAAATGATCTTTGATCTTAATCGGAACCTGATTATTTTCCCCTCCTTGAATCTTACGAAGAATTTTGTCCATCACAAAATACTTTCTTAATGAGAGAAAAAGGTACAATATAAAGTAAAAGAGAAAAGCAAGTCTCCTAAAATTTCCAACATTTTGTTCAACAAGGCTTAAGAAAACTTCCTGGGAGGGTAGGTGGGTCTTTTTATGGCACAGATGCAGAATTCAGTGTTTGCCATTTACTTGTAAATCACAAGTGCACAACAGATCTTACTGTCTGCGTAGTTGGGTCTTTGAGATTTTTCCCCTGTCTACTTCAGTAGTTTAATTCCACACAATTCTATCAAAAGTTGTCTATATGGGCAATAACTTCAGGGACACAGCAGAAATGAAATGGGATCTTTGGATTTTGGGGTTGGTTGGTTGAGTTTTTCTTAAACTCATGGTCAAAATCTCCATCACAAGGGTTATTCCTGACAGTGCTCACCACCGACCGAAAAAAATAACAAAGGGAAGAAAAGAAGAGACCTCTTCATTGCACTGACACTTCAGTATCTCTCCAATTTAAGGATTTCCCCCCCAAAAAAAATGAAGCAGAGGTAGGACAGTAGAGTCAATTTAAGACAACTACTGTGTAAGTTCTTGTGTACAGCAATATAAAGCTATATCAAAGTGTTACAGTTTCTTACCAGTTGAATAGGCACTGCTGGAGCAAGGAATGCAATTGTGAAAGTTGTCACTCTTGTAGGCAGGAAGCCAAAATGTGTCCTGCTCACTACAGTTCAGACACACAGTCCTATTATTAGTACTAATACCATCTTCCCATCCTATTCTGACTTTAAAACTATTCCATTGTGTTTAATCCCAAATATTTCTTCTTTACGAAGGCACTGGCGCTTTTAAAGGAGGAAATAGATATACCTTCAAATATCACATTTGATTTGAAAATACTGTACATTTTACTTGTAATTGTTTTACAGTCCAAATTGTAAGGTGTGTTCTTTTTTATTCAAGAATTTTAAAAGCAACTAATTTAAATATGCAAAATTATCTTGAGTTGTTCATACGTGAACTTAAAAGCCATGCAACACAGGAAAATTAAGTAATTATGCCTCCAAGTTATTTACTGCAATTAAGCTCATTTATCATATGCAAATTAGTGCAAACTGGTCTCATTAGTTACTAAATTACTCAATATGAGCTGAACAATGTAGCACTCCAGTTTGTAATGAAAAATCCCTGTAGAGGCAAGCAGTATCAATTAAGCTAATTTGCATATGCAAATATATTCACTAACTTTCCCTTTTCTCTATATTTAGTTCTACATTTCCTGATCATTCCTGTATATATGGAGAAGATGGGGTTACTGACCCTTTTCCACACCTTCTCACTAGGAATGAAGTTACAGAAAAAATCCAAGGGCCCTGAAAAAAATTATCATCTTGTCGCTAATCTTCACAACCAGTTTCGGGCACCAGAATTAATATTCTTTAGTGGATTTATTCAATAAATAAATATAAAATGTGCATACAGAACTGTAAAAGTGAAGATCTTTTTACTGAAGTCTATTCTTATTCTAACACCACTTATCAGAAGAAAAAGAATGTAGAAAAACACCAAAGCACGCAATTCGGGAAATCAAGAAACTTGTAAAAAACTGACAGATTGCTGTCCTCATTTTTCTCCTTATTACAAGTATTTCGACAGCTCACCATTCAGGTGGTTTTAGTGGGAAACATTTAAAAGACTTTTTACCCTGATGTGAAGAAGCTCATGGAAGAGGGTTTGGGCATTCAGGTTTTGTGGCGTCCTGTTTTCCACAAGCAGAGAGCGGGCAGTGTCCTTGGCTTCCAAACCTACTGTGGGAATCTCTTCACCATGATGTACAACAACCGGCTGTGGCTTGGAATGTTTTTTTTACATGACTAAATGACATCATTCGCTTGTAGGATCAAGATATAAAATACCAAAAGACGTGCCTCCATTTCTGGTTTTACATTATCACTACAAATAAACTATATCCACTTTTTTTAAACATGCTGTATTATGCTTCTCATGTGTCTGTCAATAAATTCTGAAGTATCAAAATATTAGAAGGATTAGAGAGGCTCCTTAATTTCTGAGCTTACACTTAACCCAGTCTTCAAAACATTAATAGCAAAAGGGATTAAACAAACTAACTATTAATTCAACTTCCTCAGATAGCAGACTCTGAAATCAAACACAGGTAGTCCCAAGGTAGAATCAAGGTTGTTTTCTTCCCTGGCAAACAATACTTAGCGCAACACTGCTTGCAAATTCATTTCTAGGAGCAGCAAACTGAATGACGACTTGTTAGAACTCTATTCCACCACAGAATCTGACTGGGTTTTTTTTTTTTAAACCGTTTTGTCTTCTGTAGATTATCTTTCTATCTGTAATACCACAAGGCAGTACTCTGAAGTTTGCTCAGACCAGTTAAAAGTGTTGCATTTTAATGCAGCACCCAGGCTTTCCTTCCAAGTGTTGATTGCTCTACTAAAATAAGACAAGATTTTAACATATCACGGGAAACTTGCCACCATTATTAATTCATTTTGTCCTTTATCCATCATCAACAGTCTATTCTCTTTTAAATGTCAGAGTGGAACCTTCTATTATCAATTGAGAGATTAATGGGAGTAATTTGGTAAAAGCACCACCCTCTCTGAAAAGGCCACACCTCAACAGATATTCAATACCATGCTGATGGTAATTGTGACTGAAAATCCTCAGTTACAGCTACAAGTGCTATGCAGGTTTCTTTTACAAGTACTGTGATAGTTATAGTCTAAAAACACCTTGATTTCCCACATATAAGTACAGAACCTAAAAACCAAAAGGGGAATCTAGCTTTAATAAGTCCTGAAATCACAACCTGTGGAAAACTCAAATGTCGAGTGGTTTTCAAAGTGGCCATCCGAGTTTTTTTCCTTTTCATTCACACAGCGTCATGCCAAATACCTGAGAAGTGTATATAAACCAGCCTCAATGAGGTCTTATCTAGATATTTAGTATAATTCATATTGTAAAATCCCATACCTTTAGGATATATAGAACGAGTTTACAGACTCAAAGCAACACACGGACAAATTACGTTAACTGGAATATCAAAAAACTGCTCTATCTTCAGTCTTTCTACACTTATGAGACCCTGTAACAGCATTTCTGTCTGATATGAGAACACAGTACTGTAGATACTGGTGCAGATAACTTTGATATGATAACTCTAACACAAGTATTTGCTTACAGAATCAAAAGCTTGACCTAGACAAACCTCTGCCAAGGGTGTACAACTAAGCTAATCGCCGCATTCATGATTTTTATTCCAAAGAGAAACTCATTTTACTATTTAATTCCAGGCTTTCACATTTTCCTAAAATTATCTTTGCATTTAGCTACTTTATAAAGATGTGAAAAACCTGACATTCTCCATAGTGCTTTTGAATGGCACAGCTGAGTTAATACAGAGAGATAGCTCTCAATCATTTCAAATTAAGTGGAATATTTCTCATTATAATATCCTAATTTACCTCTTTTGTACCTCTCAAAAGATAATACGCAAAGCAACATATTTGCATTGAGAAGCTGTGTACATTGCTAAAGGAGAGCAGTTATTCAATGCCACGCTTCGAGAAGGCTACGTGGGTTTTATTTTTGCAAGGCTGGATTTTTGCCTTGATGACAAAACACATCACATTTTGTTCTCAAATATTTCTGCTCCATGTTGAATTACTGCACCCTAAGAAGGGCTGTAGTAACCCTGACAAAACAAAGCATGTGTAAGAATGTTTCCGCCAGGTCACTGTTTTTCAGTTTAATCATCCTGGAATATTATGACCCGTACGGCATGACTAAATTCTTTGACAACCATCAGATTAGTTCTTATCTCATAGCTAAGGAGACCGAAGAGGCATGCTGCTGGTCAGGTTGTTTTCCTCTTTGCAGATTGTTGCAAATTTGTGATATATAATTGTGACAACTGGGATAGCAGGGAGGAAAGCAGTGCTCATAAACCAAAGTGGAGGAAAAAACCAACCCTGAAATCTGTACGCGACACGCAAGGCAAATCAAATCACCACCACAAAATACTGTTTTGTGCACACAGGCAGACAAATACATGAAGGCATTCTGTGAGCAAACACCTACTGCACAGTTATAATCAACAAAATATTCTGATTTGGCTAAATAACACTTGCCCTCCCTTTCATTAACATTCTCCCAATCACGGGCTTTCTAAAGAGAATGAAATATGAGCTATAAAAAAATATATATTCTCGTTAATGTAAGCGCTGACAACAATACTATCACATTACTGGCAGAAATATGACTCGTTATTTTGATTTTTCTTGGAAAAGCCATTTTTTTTTTACCTGTAAAATATGACTTCCCAAATGTGATTCAAATACTTCAATGGCAAGGGCACTGGGACTTCTCCTGCGCTGGGCACCTATAACTGAATAAGAAACAGTTATGTTGCAAGGTCTGCACGTTCATTTCTCTGCACCCCTGAGCATACCATTTGACAGTAACTATTTAAATACGTTTCACATTTTATACACCAGTGTTAAATTCAAATTTGCCTTGCATTTAGTAAATAAAATTGGTACGTAATTTTCAGTGACTCAAATCTGAAGGATAAAACAAATGCTTCTTTTTTAAAAAAAACAAACCAACACAACAATGCAACTATTTAAACATCCAAGAACTCCGGAAATGAATTGTTTATTCATAAATATCCCAAGTCCCTGTAGAAAGTTTTTTTGTCGATGGTGATGACAGCCTGCAGAATTTAGTGAAAAATACTATTGAGAAAGAGGCTATACATAATGCAAATGTTCTGAAATGTGGGGTTGAGACCTAAATCTTACTCAGGAATTAGGAAAATAGGAGAGATTTATCTGAAATGTTATTTATTTGAAACCGAAATGAAGTAAACACAAGATTAAGAAGTCAACATTAGTAAACACATCTGAGCTATCAGTTATTGTCAAACATAGGGAAGTATTACAGTCTCCCAGATATCCATGTCAGTTGTTGGAATAGGTGCTTGAAACTTCACCTTCTACATTTAAATTACACAGTTTAAAAGTACAAAGGGCATAATAGGCAGTTGGGTTTCAAAGGCAATGACGACTGCAAAAAAAAAGCTGAGAAATGATAAAATGAGTATTTCATTAAACTCTATACCAGGAACACAAAGCCAGCAACCGAGTCTGAGAATAACCAACTATCTGCATCTACTGCAAGCTGAGGTTTCTTCTTAGGTCTAGGCTGTCTTTGCCACGTGACTGGAGAAAGCTAAAGCACAGAGTAGTAGGCATAAGGCTCAAGGAGCCTTTCCTTCCTTTCCAGTCTGGGTGCCAAAGAAGGGAAGTTCATTTGGCACCCTTCTAAAGCGCATACAAAAACTTTTACATCCACAGACCCTGATGGTCTAATGTCTCTGGAACCACGAGAGCACTAGTGCACCTTTGTGTGTTGTTCTCTTTAGAATGCATGGTAAGAAAAAGGAAATAGCAAGGATCCCCTACAGCAAGCAGAATAAATGACCTGCCATTACCCAACAGGCTAATTTAACACCAATGAAAACAAAATACAGAGCAACAATATCTTCGGCTTCTACGGCGCCGGCTGCCAAACATGCTATCAGTAAGAAAAGATAAATGCCAAATACTGATAGTCATACTGACCTCAAAATGTAATATCGTTCCTTGTTGACGCTTCGTGTAATTTCCTTGCAGGAAATTCGGAGCTATTTATACTGGGCAAACAGGTGGCTTCACAGCTAAGAGATTCAGGCAATAGCTCATCATTACGAATGGTGGCTGCTGTAGAGATAGCATTTTCTAGGTCCTCCTCTTTTCTCTGAAGGTATTCAAGGACATAGATGCTAAGAACTTAAAAGTCTTCTTTAAAGACTTCTGCTTTGCACTGAAACTCAAGCTGATAATAGACCAATAGGTGTACTTTTTTTTGTTTGTTTTAATTCACTTAGTATAGTGACTGACCAGGTATATCAGCATAATATTTTTCACAAGTTTTAGGTACTTAGTCTTATGTTTTTTTTATATCAGCCTTCTATTTCTAAATCGTTTTGCTTCTCTTTATATTGCCTTGTCTTTCCTATAGCTGTAGTGATGCCTGCTATAAACAGCAATGCTTATTTCAGGAAAAAAAAAAAAAGAGCATATTACATTTTCTAACAATTTAGACTCTTAACTTTCCTTTTTGCAGACAGACTTAAAGATGACCCTTCTTTTTTTCCCCCTTACTCTGCCTCTAGAAACGTTATCAAACATTTCCTTAAACTGGAGTTGTACCTGTGTTTCTGAGAGAAACTTCAGCTTTAGTCGTGGGACTAAAGGAAATATACAGCACTGTAAAGATTATCACCATTCCCACTATGATTGCTATTAGATAGCACTGTGCTTTGTATGGCCACGCCATTTATAATCTACCAGAAACAAAAAGGCAATGTACAGCGTTGGCATTTACAGCCAGGCACTGCTCCACAGTAGTCTCCAGAAGAGCACTGCAAAAAGAAAAAAAACCCTGAAAATTCACAAAACTTCCCTGAATCCTGCAGGTCCCCTCATTCTTCCACCTCGACCGTGTTGTATTTTCCACACACTGAACAAATCACCATTTGGAATTTCCTTTTTCCGATTAATTTTCTGTTTCCCGCTCATATCCTTCCTTTGCAATCCCCTAGCGTTTTAAAGTGTATCCACTGCATATTCTATGATGTTAATTATTAATTGTAGGGGGTTTATTACGATGCAGGTATCGAAACTTGAATAAAGCGCATGAAGACAGTACAACACTTTTTAAAACAGTATTCAGTTTTGGGCTCCCTGTATCCAGTATTGGGCTCCCCACTTCCAGAGAGACAGGGATCTACTGGAAAGAGTCCAAAAGAGAGCTATGAGGAAGATGAAGGGACTGGAACATCTCTTCCGTGAGGAAAGGCTGAGAGCCCTGGGGCTGCTGAGTCTGCAGAAGAGAAGGATGAGAGGGGATCTTATTAACACCTACAAATATCTGAGGGGTGGGGGTGAAGTGGAAGGGGCCAGGCTCTTTTCTGTGGTGTCCAGTAACAGGACAAGGAATAATGGGTATAAGCTAGAACATAAGAGGTATCACCTCAACATCAGGTAAAACTTCTTTCCTGTGAGGGTGACGGAGCCTGGACCAGGCTGCCCAGAGAGGTGGTGGAGTCTCCTTCTCTGGAGACTTTCCAAACCCCCCTGGATCTGTTGCTGTGTGGCCTGCCCTGGATGATCTCTGGCAGGGAGATTGGATTGAGGTCCCTTCCAACCCCTACCATTCTATGATTCCATGATCTTTAACTTTAAATGATATTTACAGGGAAGTCATCAGCTCTTCATACTTGGAACACTCAGTTCTACAGCTCAAATGAAAATACTTCAAGGTCAGGGAGTTAACTAGAAAACAAGAGAGAACCAGCTCTTCTATTTAAAATTTGTCAGTTAACTCCTCTGTCGGTGCCCGAGTGCTAGTGCCTGGTACGTACGTAGACAAAATACCCCGTAGTACTTTCACACCATTCAGCTCACTGACATTTTTACAGCAGGAGACCTCCTGGATTTGCGTCTCTTGTATCTACCCAGGTGATGTGCGGTTCTAATGACAGCTCCTAATTTTACAAGCAGCATAAATATTTTGCACAGAAAACCATTACGCTTCTGTGGCCATCGGGCAACTCTTTTTTGGTAACTGAAAAGACGTTAAACATGCACTTTGTGGAGTTCATTCATTTCCCTCACTATCATTCTTCACATTTTGAAGAATGAGACAAGAATATTGAGATAAATATAGAACAAGGGAAACAAATTTATTTTATTTGATCTTCTGATTTCATTCCCTCATTATTTTACTTATTTGAGCTTTCAAGATTTCTTGGTACCTATCTGCATCAGAAGAAATAGACTATTTAGGGTGTACAACTGTAGATCCCAACGATGCCTTTCCAAAACATGGCAATCCCACAGCCCAATCGCAGCACAAAGCCTCCTATTTGTACTGAACGGATTGTTGGCATGACCGTTGATGGAAGGGAGATGCAGACTGAAATAGTTGGATTAAAAAGCAGGCCATAATGTTATTTGATTCTAAAACTTCCAAACATAAACACTGAACTGGCTGCCATCACACAAGCCACAGCCAGCCATCTCTCAATCTCTCACCCTGGGGATGGAACCATCAGCAGCACAGCTCAGCTGCTCACAGGAACCTTGGAAAGCAAGGGATTTAGGATTTGTATCACAACATCTATAAATCAAAGCAGCTCGACAACCTTCCCAGACCTAAAGATGTGCATGTACATATTTTTTAAAAAAAAGTGGATTCTGTTCTAAATGCAGACCCTTTAGAGAAATAAAATACTGCATCCATGAAAGAAATTTCCTCTTTTAAGTAATAGGAGGTAGGGAAAACTCAGCTGTGGAGGAGACCGAAGCACGTGTTCCATACGTACTGCAACAGGAGACACAAAGGAAACGAGTTCCAAACCCAGGTTAAATTCTTGTTCCGAGCTTTTCCTGTTTTAGAGGTATGAACGGACAGCTCTACATCGGCTTTTTTGCACGCGGTCGTATTTTGTACTGTTTACATTTAACTGACAAATCTAAGGTTTGAATGCACAATCGTGGTTCATCAAAATGTTGACAGAAGCAATATTTGTATTAAATATTGACTGTTAATAGACAGAAAGATGGTTTCTGCACATGTGCTTCCTTGTGCTGGAGCAGAGGAATCCATCTACTACAATCTTTTACTTTCCACGGCACTGGATCATGACTTTTACTATCTAGACTGACATGTCTATTCCTGGCATAGGATTATTCCAGAACAACCTATTGAAAAGAAAAAAAAACACTCTAAGGGCTCACTAATTCCTCTTTAAATTTCCTCCCTCAATGAAGATATCTGGCTACATACGAGGTGAAGGAAGAACCACATCCCTTTCGGTGTGTCTTGGGGGCAGTCTAAGCATGCTTAATCCAACCTCAAGAAGGGTCACAACTGAGCTAGGAAGAGTAGGAAACTACGGAAAAGAAAAATGTAGACTGCTGAACAAAGACTTTCCTGCATCCTGAAGAGAGAGGATTTCCTCTTAAACTCACTTCTAAGAGAGTTGAGCACAGAATGACCAAAGGCTGCTGTTCACTGTGACTGTGACACTTCCACCACTGAAGACAGAATTCTAACTAAGTAGAAGCAGCGTTCACTGGTCACAAGGAGTGACAGCACATATTACTGGCACAATAATCAATTCCTCCTAAAATACTTCAGTGAGAATTTGCAAGCCACTTTTCAACATAAATTGGTTTTATGGAAAGTCTGGCAGAATTCAGACCAAGAGGTTTTAAATTCTGTTGCTTTGATAATAGTTTTCAAAACTATACTAAACTCTTTAATTCGTTCCTTTGACCTTTTTACTTATTATTTACTTATAAATGCTTATTTCTCAATTAGTTTCAAAATCCTTATCTTGATATTTCATTTTGTTGACTTTTTTAGTAGCACCTTTCTGTATGCTTGGAAGCAGAGGTGGACATAGGGCCATCCTGCTACACCCTTTCAGGTAATCTGATGACTGAAGACTTATAAAACTTAGAAGTCATTGTTTAACTTTTCTATCTTGAAGAGCTCTGACTGCCAACAAAGTCAGACTTCAATCAGCAAACTCTGAGCAGACCTACATAAATATGAACGTTCGTAAACATCCCGCCAAAAAGAACATTATCCCTTTTAGTCACAAAACCCTATCAGGCTAATTGCATAGAAGCTTCACATAGAGCTGGCAAATGTCGCTCCCCGGAGGTACCGACAACACACGCGATCATCTCAGAGGGGAAAGCGCAAGAAGTAGAGTTGTCTGAGTTGTCTCAGATGGCTGTCTGTGCCAAGCAGTTAACAGCACGACTGTGGCTATAACCTTTTAAAGTATTTGCCAAAGAAGAACATTTTTTGTTTCAAAGTAGACCAAAAAAGGTCTAAAGGCCTTATAATACAAGTTCTAATACACTTGTCTTGGTGTAAAGTAGACGCTCCATGAGAAGGTATCCCTTGTTATTGGCTAGGTACAACCCCAAAGGCTCAGGAAAGGACAATGCAGGTCAATGTGATAATCAGGGTGCTCTTCCAGGAAGAGGCGATGTGCCATCTTCAAATCCTGGGGCTTCCCTAGGAGATGTGACAAGTAAATCAGAAATGTGTCTTTAAAAACAAAGACAAGGACATTGACTGAGGGGCTAAACTGACCAACAGAATATGGATCCCAGGGCAAGCCCTGGTATCAATACAGGCTGGGGGATAAGGGGATTGAGAGTAGCCCTGTGGAGAATGAGTTGGGGCTACTGGTGGGTGAGAAGCTGGACGTGAGGCAGCAATGTACACCATAGCCCAGAAGGCCAACTGTATCCTGGGCTGCATCAAGAGAAGCATGGGCAGCAGGTTGAGGGAGGTGATTCTGCCCTTCTACTCCACTCTGGTGAGAGTCTCACCCAGAGTACTGTGTCCAGCTCTGAAGCGCTCAGTACAAGACAGACGTGGACCTGTTGGAGCGAGTTCAGAGGAGGGACTCAAAAATGATGAGAGGGATGCAACGCCTCTTGCTATGAAGACAGACAGAGTTGGGGTTGTTCAGGCTAGAGAAGGCCCTAGGGAGACCTTATTGTGGCCTTTCAGTACTTAAAATGGGGCTTTATAAGAAAGATGTGGACAAACTTTTTAGCAGGGCCTGTTGCAACATAACAAGGGGTAATATTTTTAAACTAAAAGAGAGTAGGTTTATACTAGATACAAGGAAGAAATTTTTTTACAATGAGAGTGCTGAAACACTGGAACTTGTTGGTTAGAGAGGTGGTAGAAGCCTCATCCCTGGAAACATTCAAGGCCACGTGAGCAGCGTGATCTAGTTGAAGATGTCCCTGTTCGAAGCAGAGGGGCTGGGCTGGAGGAGTGGGCTAGATGACCTTTAAATGTCCCTTTTAACCCAAACCATTCTAAGATAAGATGCAATGTCAGAGAAGGACGAAATGTAACCAACATCAGGCTCTGAAGAAAAGGCCAGTATTTACGGGCACTAACACCCACAGAAGCTTTTTTTTCATTAATTCTTTTGCTTCGTATTTAGTACCTTATGATGAATAATGTTTTTCCATTGACTGTTCATTGCTACTCCATTTATGACCGATTCTAAGTTTTGAAAGAACTCTCCAGCAGGAGCGAATTCCTCTGCCTAACACGTATGTTGAGAACATAAGGCATAGATCAGGATCTGAACACGTTATCGTCCTAAAGTGAGACGAATGACGAGCAACCAGTATGATGTAAGCGGAGATGCTGCCCTCTGATTTGGAAAGGATATCCAAAGAAATTATGTCACTGGTCTACCTCACCAGAAGCCATCATATGATCCCAAATTTAGGTCTCTTCACAGATGGGAAGAAGAAATAAATCTCTGACGGGAGCGGCAACCTATGTGGAAAGGTATTTTATCTATGGGAATCATTAATGCTGTGTCATTACCAACTATCACAGCAATAAAGTATCAAAACAGATTTGTCACAAAGGTCTACAAGTAAGATGCATAATGCAATAGATGGTAACCAACTTACAAAGCTAACAATGGCATTTCAAATCTATTTTTTTGGTGTACACAAATGCCTATTATTCTAGATGTCCATCTTCTGGTCACTGGTACAGAGCATGTATTCATTACTGGGGAAGCCATGGTTCAGAAAGTAACCCAAACCTTTCCATGGAATGACTAAGGAGTTACCAAGACTGCAATGGTTAATTATAGAAAATGTTAAGTAAGACAATTATAGGCATCTCTTATTATTTGCAGTAGTTCATCTATGATGCTTCATCAAGAGCTCTAGGAATTAGAAGAATTTGGTTTTGAAATTCAAGTTGCTTAATATTTCTAAACTTTAACAGCTTTTTTTTTTTTTCATTTTTAAAAACTTAAAATCAATCAAATTAAAATGCTGTAAAAAAACCCAGAAAGTATTATATCACTTGTTAGTTGGACAGGAATCAGTGGATTTGAAGACATACGTGTGTCCTCCCTTTACAAAAGATTCAAAGTAATTTGAAAAAAGAAACTAGGTAAGTGGCTGTCTTAGTGTAAGTCTTCATCTATTTTATGACCTTGTTCCTCTTCCATTCCCAATTATTTTCAGCTGGTTTATAGGTCTGCTCCTTCCCATAGGAATTTTTCTTTGGAGAGTGGGGGTAGGGTGGGTGGGAGGAGGAGACAAAATTTCTTAGATCCTAAATGTCTCTACGCTTTTCTAAACTTCTTAAAATTAAAAACCCCAAGGATGAAAGTTAAGCGCATCTTAAAAATAAGTATATTCCAGATTTTTATGTTCTCTACTTGATAACTACCTCGTTTCTTAATTAGCATCTGTACATTTTAAGAGTTTATTTCAGAGATTTTTCTTTTCACTGTGAAAGATAAAGTCTTTGCTGTGCAAGAATTTCCAGTCATCTAAGCAAAGAGAGTTCTCCATCTGTGGCTGGGGGAGGGAGCACTGGCCTTTCTCCCACACTGTAGTAGTTACTATAGGAACTATTGTGCCTCCTTCAAAAGGGCTACAGACAGGGTGATTAAAATTCTTCATGGGAGAGCCCCCACTCTTCTCCTTGACAATGAAATTCTTCAGGGAGAGGGCTAAGCCTCCAGTTCAAGAATGGCAGCACCTGAGGGAGTGATGTGGCAGAGAGAATCACCACTGCTTTAAACTGAAGCACAGGGGGAAAAAAAAAAAACAAGGGCTTGCACTCCTGCATTAATTTTCTTCCCCTCCCTGAACTACAGGAACTTTGGCCAGAACTCCTGAGAGAAACAGAAGGAATAACTTTGCGCAGCTTCCACTCTGTAGAGGACAATGCAGAGTGTAAAGAACACGTCATTTCCACTAACATTGAGAGCAGGAGAAGCAGAAGAACTGCACCACCCGTAAAACAACTCAGAGTCAGTATTACCATTCATTCTGGCCATTAGCTTCTCGGTAAGGCAGCAACATAAGCTCTGACAGGGAGAGGAGGGACCATTGTTTCTGATACAAATGAATTAGAGCTACCTCCAAAATCCACTCACTTGATACTGGTGGTTTTAACCAATATTTACAACGTTGCCTTTTGCTCCCAAAAACCTAGGAGGAGGAATTTATACAGAATGTAAGAATAACACTTGTGATCCTACTAAAGACTGTTCCCTTACATTGCGCTCTCACAAAAGGATACAGTAAGAAGCGCAGAACTCCTCCTACTCTTCAACCACATGTCAGTATTTCTAGATGGCAGCAAGAGAGAAAAATGGCTTTATATTTCAGTCCGGAAAGGAAGAGTCACAAATAATGGACAATGTGAAAAGAACAAAAATAAAATGTTTTGAGAACTGCTAAAAAAGTTAGATGGGCTAATGGAGAAAGTGCTGGTGGAGGCAGCTGCAAGTAAACGATGCTTTAGATACTACAGTAGCTTTAAAAAAATTAAGTTCAATAATTAACATGAGATAGGAACTTCTCAGGAAGTCTAATACCTGTTAAGAGATGGGGGGGAAAAAGTCTATGGAAGTAAGGAAGAGAAAGAGGTAAAGTAGAGAGAGATGTGTGAGGTGAGGGAGTGGGGCACAACAGGGTGAGGTGAATTGAGGGCTCAAAACCCTAGGAATTTAGCAGATAAATCCACTCTGCAAGATTTGCCTCTACCATCAGAAAAATGCAGAAATATTATGATAACGTGAAGAAATTACTTAAAATTCGGTGTGTCCCCCCCAAAAAAAAAAAGAGTGACGAGTATGGATTGCTTATTCACATATAACAATAAGATGCTTCCTGGAGTAATAGCTCTACTGTCTTATTTTCAAACCAGTATTAAAATTCCTCAGGGAAGAAAACGGCTGTCACCCCTTTCCAGCTCTAGTGCTGCAGCAATGGTTAGTGTCACCGATTCTGCTCTCAGGAGGAGGACAGGGTATTAACATCAAGTCAGAACAGTGTTATATAGTGTCAGACTATACTTGCTGGTAAATCTAAGAGGCCTACATCTGTTGTCTTGGGTTTTTTTTCCAGTCTGATCCCAAAGGTTCATGTTATGACATTTGTAACATCTGCTACAAATGCGGAGGTAAGTCAGGCACAACCTTATTACTTCCAATCTAACACTCCATCCATCCACAGGGCTTTCATATGCCACTAGGATGTCACGGGGACCAAAAGCTGTTCCATCTAGATGAAGCAAGGTATATTTCTGAAAGTCAAGAAGGAAGGAGAAATCTTGCTTTGTTATGGCTCCTTTTTTTTTTTTTTCTTTTTTTTTTTTTTTGTTGTCTTAAATCTTGGCAGTGTTATTTCAGAGTCTTCTGTGAACAAAACAGACAAGCTGCTCCTCCTTAGAGCCAATACAATTGCCTTTTTATGCCTTTGACAGTGGTGTGTTGCAAATGTGCAATCTGCAATCCACATCCTCCCTGCTTTTACTAACATGGAAATACATCCAGCATCCCCTAAACAGACCCTCCTATACAGAGGTCTGCTTCCTTCTGGTGGGCTCACTGCATCATTTTATGGACAAACTTAACTTGTTTCAGTGCTCAGTATAAAAATGCAATTCCTCACAGACCGAAAAAAAATAATAAAATATCCCTATTTCATCCAGGGTAACACAAACCAAAAAAAAAAGGGGGGAGGGGGGCTGGGGAACAAACACTAAGATGCTTTACTACTAGCATTCTTCCCATTAGCTTCTCATTACTCGTGGTGGAGTAACAGATGTGAGCTTTCACTGCTATAGCCACAGTACTTGAAGATTTAAACACTTAATTGTTAATGGCCCAAGATAGTGTGTGGTGCGAGGGCGACGCTGTCACCACTAAGTGTGAAGCTAAAGCATTTCACAACTGTCTGCATGGGAAGCCAACCATTTGCTACGTGGCTACAACCACCCACTGAATTTTCTTCAGAAATACGTCTAACCTCTTCTGACAGCAAGTGGAATGGAATTTTAGAAACTAAACAGCTTTAGATGTTACTGAACTATGTTGAACTATATTCAACGCTTGGTATCAGACACCAAGAACCAGACAAATTTCTCGTTTGATGTAGTCATTTAAATTCTTCACAAGAGCTTTGGAACACTGCTTAGCAGGCAAAGGAGAGAGTAAACCCCGTGCTTGATGATGTAAAGCAGTTGTAGGTTTGGGTCACCTGCACTTGTAGCACACTCACTTTTTTCTGTCCTACTATCACAGGTTCACTGGGAGAAGGAAGCCTCCCAGTTAAGAAGAACGTTGGAAAAGAACAGACCCCCTTATGTTAATTGAACAGTAGAAATTTTCAGAGACATCAAATATTGCTATTGGTAAATGCAGGAGTCACATTCACCACTGGAATACAAAATCCAGCTACGATATAACCAGTAACCAACCAATGCATCGTCATCCTGCCAAAGTAGGCAACATGCTGAAAGAAACCCAAGGCTACAACTATTTAGAATTGTTCCTGGTTCTAAGGTGAATTCAGGGATTTACCGCTTTTACAGACTTGGGTTTGTGACTGCTTGTGTGTCAGTGCCCATTTGTTTGGATGCTAAATGGTTTGGGGTTTTTTTTCTTTTTTTTTTTGGTGATACAGTCAGAAAAAGATATAATGCAGATTCATAAAGTGAGACTGGGTACAAATCTGCAATCGATCCACATCTTCAGGGAAGAAATTTCTATCAGCTGCCAAAACTGAACCGTGTAATTAACTGAAGATCCTGGTAAGAACCAACTGTGCCACTAGTCCATTGTATCTGCTCGTCTTCTCTCTGTTCCTAAAGGAGACTGTAAGAAATGCAACTATTGAGAATTTGGTGATTTCGAAAAAAAACAAAAAAAAAACTGAAGAAATGTAAGGAGATTATCAAGATCAGTTGTAGAAGAACTGAAACAAATGCTTAACATCTGTTGCAACTGGTTCTTAATTTTTCACTTGGAAAAAAAAACCAACAGAAATTTTTACCAAGAACTTTTATAGGAGCTAAAATAGCATTTCAGAAGTGCTGAGGAGTGAAAAATGTTCACACATAAGCTACACTGGAAATCCCCAAGTCCTAATGAAGCTGTTTTCAAGAGAAGTGGTCATACACATCAGACTCCTGGTTAAGTCCTTACAACTGGGAGACAGAACCTCTTGTTTTCAAAAGCACTGCTGCTTATTAAAAAAAAAGTAAAACCAGTGTTGACCCAAAGTCCCTGTAGCAAAGGGAAAGTCTTTCTAGCACTTTGGATCAGGTTCTTAAGGCTAAAAAAAAAAAAAAGTGTGCTACCATTTGTAAAAGTCTGTTTCAGCAGTCTTGAAGGAAACTATCTCCTGGAAATCCCAATAACTAGCAAAAAGAATAGTTAAATCTTTACTGGAAATAGCCATTAATCTTTGCTAAGGTTAAAAGAATTTATGCAGTTCTTGATTGATTAGCTCCAATATAAAGAAGAGATAAGAAATTAACATATTTTCTGTTATTATTACTATGGGATTCAGCCCACGACTGGCGTTTCCCCTTTTATAAGCAGTAGGATCTTCTTAAACAGCCATGTGAGAAAAGTCCAGCTTCCTTCACCTTTGGAGAAAGCCTACCAGAGAACTATGGAAAACTTTGATCAGAGCGTGACCACCATAGTTATGGAAACAAGAGTTTAGGAATGAGAAAGCAGGAAGCAAATTCTCTACAGCCAAAGAGAACGTTGCGTGTTGCGGAGGCACAACACTCACTTCAGCAGAGTTACATTTATTAGTGTTAGGAATTAATTGAGGTCAAGATTCTTTCTGCAGGGAGGGAAAATATTCCTTTTCTTTGATTATGTCATAACTAAGATTCACACTTGCTACCTGAAAAAGTCAAGGCTGTCTTTCTGTAAGACAAGAAGCATGGCATTCACAGTTCAAAATACACCTTGAACACGTTAACCATCAAAGATTCAGACATTTCGGTATTCTCCAGCAAATAAACTTCAAGACATCAGAATTCATTCCCTACACAGTACTCGAATCAGACATGGACACAGATGGTTACCTTGACTTTGGGGGCAAAGTTTCATTTTGCAAGATAACACTCTTAAGTCTTTAAATCAGCTCCTTCTCACTTTCTACGAGCACTAATAAATATCTCTTTTCCATGCTTTTTTCCTGAAGAGCTCTACAATTACCCTGATAATGTATTGCATTTAGATAGCTTATCAACCATTATATTTTATCATACACCCACCAAACCTGTTGTATGCAAATGCAAACGCACTACATGTGTGCATTTGCTATCAAGAGAAACAACTGGCTTGGTCTAAGAGCTCAGGAGTCGGAGCTGAGATCTTACTGAAATAATGTCCCTGAAATTCTGTTCATATTTTGTTGCATTCCAACATCACCCTTTAATTCTAAACACAATTCTCACGCTGCCTCAGTCCAGCTGAAGAACTAGATTTTCAGAACTATGTAATCTGTAACTGAAGCTCTTTAATGAGAATTTTTTTTTCCAGAGCATAATACGATACTTAAACTAAAATATAGAGTTGAATGAAGACTGCTTGACCTCAACAAAGAACACACTTTTTTTTTTGTCTCCTGTCACCCGCAACCTTTAGAGATCTTGCAGAAAAAAACCTAATGAGTAATGCCTGACACTGTTTATCTATTTTTCACATTTCTTTTAGTAATCTCCTAGAAGACTGTTTGTATTCTGACGTTTTTCATTACGAATGTTACCTTAAGGGCATTTTGGATTCTTTTAAATTGTCTACTCTGCGTGAACCAACATCTTATTTTGTTAATAATACCTGAAGATCTAAGAAATTTACTTGTAAAGAAAATACATTTCCACTCAACAATGTTGTAGGAGGAGAAGTCAGAACTGCAAAGTTATTTTCTGTGAACGCTGACAAACAACTGTCTAAACACAAAGGCTTTGTCTTACAAACACAATATTATTACAAGGTAGATTCTACTTCTTCCCACAAATAAGATGGAGAACGCATTAGAAAAATTCACTATTGAGCAAAACTGCCCCAATTTTTCCAAAAGTAATATTGAAAATTTCTGTTTCAAGCTTCTCTGAGAATAATTCTCGCATAATAGTGATTCCCTTCTCCAGGAAAGGAGGAATCTGAGGAAAGAAGAGGCACCTACATGGCTGGAAAAGGAAAAGACAGACATTGCTGTGACAGCTCATGGACAGCTTGTCTTCTAAAGAGAAAGGCTTATTTTGGTGAGTGTTCTCTTCAGAAAAAAAAAAAAAAGAAAAAGACTTTTTTATAGATAAAAGCAAAAGTGGATGGCAGAAAGAACAGACTGAAAATCAAAACACTAGTAATAAAGGAAAAAAAACCCTGAAGCTTGTAAACTGAAAGGAAGAATTAGGGATAATCTAAACAAAATTTTAAAGCTGTGACTTGCTTACAACCCTCCCAAAAGCTGCAGACAGCAAAGAATTGGTCTCCTCTGTAGTGTGAACTCAAAGGTGCAGCTCCTATGTTGGCTTGTACTTCATCCCTGTTCTCAAACAGAAACCTCCAGCTCCACGGAGATGATGTTTTACGTTCAGTAGTTAGTTGACACTTCGGATGGCCGCTTGAGAATTGCTGACACCGGAGCTAACAAGGCAACAGGGACTGAACTGCCCTCTGAGCTGCATGTACAACATACCTGTGCCGCTAATCCACTTCTTCTGTGGGGTTCAAATATCCTCGGAATCACTGGCACAAAATATCCTGGGCTGGGCTAAGGGTAAGTCTTTACAGTCACATTGTAGGCAAATGTGGACTAGCTGCAAAAATGTCAACGTGGCCACTGATAAAGGTGTGGCTGTGCTACAAAAGGCTATGAAACTTTCCCAAGAAGCAAGATAAAGTCACTTTTTCACCTCTGTATTACCGAGGCTGGGCTGCTTCCAGTCCCTGAACTACTTTACACTGCTGTGGAAATACCCTGTCTAATGAAGAACCATCAGTTAATTCATAATTAATTAATCTGTTAAAGTTAATGAAGGAAAATCCACTGTACAAAAAATCCTGGAAAGGACAGAAGACCCTGGCATGCCAGCACCGTAACAGGGTCTGACTCAAGGATCTTGCAGAACAAAGTCCAAGTAAAGGTTTCCAGTTCCTCTTGTATTAGTTCTCGGGCTCAGCTTGAGCTGAGTGCTAAAGGAGATTATTTGGAGAGAAGACTACAGTTAATCAAACTTCTTCTGGAACAGTCCTGTCAGTTTAGGCCCTGGTAAAATAAATAAATAAAAATCTTCCTGTGTTCTCTTACTCCTAAGCTCATGTCACACCAGCTCCTGTACGACGCTCCCAGTCCAGATCACACTGCATTCAACTTACTGAAAACTACCGTGTCTGCCAACAAGCCTTTTTGGCAACTCCTGCAAATATTTAAAATGATTTATTATTTTTTTTTCCCCTGAATTTCATCCTTCAGCTCACTGAAATCAAATTATTTAGGTTTATGAGTTTGACAAACTTCAGAGGACGATTAGAGCTGACGTAACAGAACACATTTCATCTAGTAACTTATTTTCAAAAAGTAAATAAATAAAAAGTTATTTTCCAAAATGGTGAGTGAAGTAGAGCTTTAACAATTCCCCCAGAATGCCATGCCTTGATTAAAAAAAAAAATACTTTAGATATTTCATTTTAAATTTAAGCACATTGGTAAGCTTCCTGCAATCTTTTAAATATATCCAAGGAGATATTTTAAATATTGTGCATATTTTCAAATAGTGAATTGAACAGATGCCTCTTCAAATAGAATCTCTAAACCCTTCCTTTCTCTAAATTGTACATCTAATAAAGCATGTTCCTCGAAGAGAAACAGGATAGGGGCTTTTATGACTTCTGAAATATTTTTGTTCCAAAACTCTTTTATAAAGGAGCTATTCAATAAAAGGTGGGTTTTGCTTCCATGTTTTATATTGCAGTACTGCACATAATTGTGTGTTCAATAACTTGTCATAATAGAAAATTATCTAAACTAATAAATGATTCATAGCTCTAAAAATAGTCTGTTATGGAGGAAGTTTAGCAGAGAGAACAAGCTTTATTTGCATTTCAAGTTAGAACAAGTTTTATGGCATTTAATGGTTCTCAACATGGAGAGATTTATTGCCCCGTTCTTTGTCACAGAATAGTTTTCTTAGTTAATAAAAAGAGAGCTGCCATTTCACTTGAGAACTCAAAAGAAAACACAAAACTCCACAGAGCCCCTCGGAATAACTTGCCAGAGCCGTTCCAAGATTGAAACGCACTGCCCTAGATCCTCCCACCGACATCACACTATAGATGGAAAGGGCTCGAGAATCAGCGGAAGACCCTGGAAACATCCCCCAAAGCCTTCTGTCCAGCCTATTCTGCAGGCAGGATTGACTGTCTCACGTTTATTGTCAGCCCATCTGGACAACAGGTGCAGCACTCGATGGCCACACTGTATTTGCTTCTCGACTAGGCAATAGCTCTTCCTGCCACAACAGGCTGCAGACTGACCCCCAGGAACAACCAGACTTCCCACCCATTTCTACATTCCAAAATCTCAACAGAGTTTTAAGATTTTAACCTATCTCGGCGTTTGGTGCAGAGCTGCCACGTACAACTTCCACGTATTTAGGCAGGCGAGCTTGTATACAGTCTATTAAAGGGGGAAAAAAAATAAAGTTGCATGAATTTCAAGCTTGGAGGCCTCTAATTACCTCGTGCTTAAAGTTTAACTACAAATGGTAGATAAATTGCTGCACTAAAACCACAGCAGATCCTCCACTCGCTTTGTGCCATCGTATCTCAAGCTCAGCGATGCCGATCCCAGGGAAACTTTTTCACCGAGTCCTCAGAGAGTTCATCTGGGACCCGTTTCTAATGAGTGTATACAGGATTACCCTTGGATGTTTTGGGAAAGCTACCCAATAAATTAGTCAATCTGAAATTTTATTAGCCACAAAGCATTAGAGCGGTCATCCAGCTGCAGAACACTGAGGGAATTGAAGGCATATTAGTCATTTATTTAGGCAGATACCAGAGATCAGTACTCGGTACAGGCTGTTAGTTGTAACATTAAGCTAATTGGCTAATAGTTGCTGCAGTTTTTATAAGGTTTTTGTACTAAGAGGTGTGACCCCTTATTGAACCACTTTATGTAAACCCAGAGGGAGTCCTAAATTTATTCCGGTTTCAGGAATGCATGCTCTGCATTAAGAACCCAAAAGCAAAAAAAAACAAAAAAAAAGGTACGTAGAAAAACCACTGTGTCCACCAGTCACCTAAAATTTACATGCTGGCAGCTTGAAAACTTTTCTGTTTAACAAATGACTTGAGATGATAAATGTGTAAAATAAATGCAACAATTTGGTATTAAAAATGTCAATATTTCATCCAGCGCATATTGCAGGGCTGTAGTTTGTTGTTTTTTTTTCCTTCTCAACCGTACCTTTGGCTATTTGTCTAGTTGCAAACTTTTATAGATGTGAAATATTTTTACAAGTTATTTGGAAACGGCCTGAGGCAATTTCAAACTTAACAGACCCTGTCCCACCAGAGCTCATTACAGTGAATTTTATAACAAAGTTCGCTCTACTTAATTTTCAGAGCTTAGCCAAGCGTACGAGAAATGCAGTTACATTAAGTGCAATTACTGATATAATAAAAGCAGTGGAGGGCTGTTTAAGACTCAAGAAGCAGCAGTAAACAGGGGTTCCGTGTTCTCTAACAGTCAGTGATGTGTCATAGTACCAAAAGTGTGAGATTTACTCACAAGGAAAGAAAAAAAATGAAGCAGCATGTCCTACTGGAGAAAGGAAAAAAAGAAAAATAAAAATAGTAATAATAAAAAAAAAAATCTTCTGTCCTTCAACTAGCCCACAAAGAGAGAGTGGAAAGGGATAAAAAAATAAAATAAAATATATTCCCTCCAGTTATGCCACAAGCATCTCCTTCTCTCTTTGAGCATGAGTCCAAAACAATAAACTCATATTCCCACCAGTGAAGAAAAAAAAGGCAAATTCAATTCCATAAAAAGTGAGACTAATAGTAAGTGACTCATATAATACACAGAATGATCTAGTTTCATAACTAACAAAGTTTACTGTCAAATGACAGAAAGGAAAAAGAAATATGATTTTTGTGACAGGAGATTATAGCAGCTTCGTATTTAAAATAAAACAACCCACAACAGAACTGGGCTATTGACTATAAAAGCACCACAGCTGTTAAACATGGAATTATTTTGATAACTACATCATCACTCCTGGGAATTAAATGACTTCTTGTATGAAACCAAAAGAGAAAAAAAAATATGTTAAAGACAGAAGACAGACTAATTTCTGATAGAAGACAACTGAAAACTCCTGAAGAAATTAAAGACTAAATTCTCCTCTATGGGACTAATCTCTTTGGTTTCTAATCTTGAACCTTCATTTCACGTATTTCTCTCAACTACCAATGAGCAGTTAATACTCTCAAGTCGTCCTTCTGATTCACACAAAGTGGTTTACAACCTGGCTTTACGGTAAAATTTGAAAGCTCCAAAGGGCTTGATTATCCCTGGCTGCAGATATCATTGTCATTTCCTTCGCACACAGTGAAGATAAAAAATTTTACATGAGTGCTGAAGGTATAAAAAAAATTCTAATTTTGTACTCTGCACAAGAATAACAGATTTCTAAATCATGAAATAAAACCAACTTCCAGTGCATAAGTAATGTCAAACAGCAAAGAAATGAGGAAGACACAGAATGTCAATCTATCTTCTCCCAATAACGGAGAACTGAAGTAGCCCACCTTTTGGTTTATTCTTTCCTTTTCTAGAAAAAAAGACACACTAAGCATATTTTGCCCATCTTTAAAGTCAGTTTCAGGTTTTAAAGGACATAGAGAACAGCAATAGAACAGTTAAAAAACCCTTTCATTTGTGGACAACACTGCTATAGCAATATCCAAGTTATCTCTGGCTGAAAATCCCATAGGTGGGCTTACAAATAACCAAGAGGACTTGGAAAACAAATAAAAATTGCTTAGACAGTAGATCTCATCACTGACCCAGAAATACATAGAAAAAAAAGCCAACACATCAATTCTATATTTTATGAACATATTCTATCAGGTAATTCTGAAAAATGTGAACTACTGCTCAGTAAAACACTGCAGTTACCAACAAAATAACCACAACGGTGCGGACAGCGATGACAAAGTCTAAGAAATGTGCTAATGGTACAAACGTCAGTAAAGACTAATTACTAAAACTGAGACTATGGCACTAGAAACTGAAATGTATCTAAGGGAAGGAATTACCACCTCTGTCATTAAACCAAGAAAAGACGGCTTAGCTTGGCTAAAGATACGCAACAAGACCACATCTCAATGTTGCCAGCAAAGTCGTAACAACTGACAAAAGTGATTCTCTAGCAAGCGGTTTTGTGTTAGAAAACTACTGAAGAAAATTCAAAAATCCAAAGAAAGAAATCTCTCAGTGATCTCATTCCGCTTTGGAGATGCCATGGCGCGTTAGGGAGACCAAACGAAATCGCAAGATGGAAGGTGTAGAACTTGAAGAGCCTTTACAGGTAGTGACAAAACTGTCACCTCGAGAGTCAGCAGGAAGGCCAAATAACTCAGTTTCCCTAACGTGGGAAACCTGAGCACTCAAGCATCACACAGCACTTGCAGGGAGAACAGCGTGACGAATTTACCAAGGAAAACTAAATAGGCATTCTGAAACATAAAATAGGAAAGATGGAACTGCAATATTTCTGAGAAGAAAAGTAAGAGATAACAATTATTGTAAGAAGACGGAGAGGACTCCTATGCCTTGAAAGGGAACCACTTAAACATGACATTCATAGGCTGAAAGAAAATAGCTGTTAAAAGGAACTGGAGATTAGTGACACATGGCAGAATCTTTTCCCACCAAGCTGGAGCTTGAGTTGAGCTCACACTTCCACTTGAGAACTGCGATACGAGCTGATAGTCCTGGATAGGCTCTCAGCAGACAAGAATCTATCAACGACAGCCTGTTCTTCGCTTCCTCCTGCAACAAGGCAAGAAAAATTGACCAGTCTTAGAAGTTAAACTCTCAAATCTACCGAAACCTCTTTGTCAGGTTTGAACGTATCTATGACAAATGAGGGAAAGAACATGCTAGAACTGGCTATGCTGACGCTCCATTTTTTTCCCCTCCTTGTAAAAGGTAGTTAGCCATGAGAAATAGTTGGCTTAACACACTTTTGTAAGAAATAAAACAAAATAATCTGGGATAAATAAGAAAATATTTTCAGACTGGCTGAACAAAAAGCTGTCAAGTGGCTAAAACGCAAACTGAAAATCTAAGTCAGCAGGTGGGGATTTACCAGATGTTGAATGCGGTCTCTTCACCTCTTCTCTCACGGCTTTGTCCCCTCCCCATTTAGGAGTGGTTTGCAAAGTTGGTGTATTCCTGGCCCTGGCTGGGGGGGGGTTCCTGCCTCCTCAAAGAAAAGCTGGATCCAAATCTGGCTGATGCGCTGAACGATTTCTGAAAATGTCCTGGAGGCCAAATCACTTAAAAGAACTTACTCAGGGAAGGTATGGATTTGATGGCTGTGGGACATCTCACCAACACCAGGGCTCACTCTTACCCAACTGCAACACAAAATAAATGTACAGATACTGGAATGGAAATAAAAATTTCAGGACTGAAACTAAAAATAAAAATCCAGACAGAAGAATAAAAGCAGAATGAATGAAAATATGTTCCAGGCTTAACATGGATAATATCATCTCAATATTCTTAATACAATGATGATCACTACACTGAGCACTGGGAACCAGGTCAGGGCAAGGAATAAAAGAAAATTGTATTAATCACAATCTCCAAAGGCAAGCCATAAAAGCCATATCACACACACTGAAAAATAATTCATTAAACCATATCCCAGCTGGAAGTAGAGAAAACCAAACAGAATAAAAAGACACTAAGCAGCAGGGAGAAATAAACTTTATGGAACTGTCAAAGCACGAACAATAGGAGGAAAAAAAAAAAAAAAAAGACGAAATAATAAATGTGTCTGGTTTATTGGTAAAATAGCCACATTAGGAGAGAGATGAGAATTAAATTTAAAGCAAAACCCGAGATATGGAGATAACGCCAAGCTTGAAGTATCAAAATTATCCTATTGCAGCTCGGGACATTCAGTACTTGCAAATTGTGGCTTGGCAGTAGCTCACAACGAGAGAGCACCGCTAACTGTTATCATCCACGGCGCGTCAGGCACATCGCCTCACAGTTATGTACCACAAGATGAACCGAAAGCCAAAATGTCCACATTTCAGGACTGGCTGTTAAAGGAAAAGTAGGCACGGAGCCTCTATGGGAAAGCCGGAATGCTGGCTCTGCCAGCTTCTCCTCGGGTTTTATTTAGTGATGAAAACCAGTACTTTGCATAAACAGTTCCAAGAGCCCTTTATGTAACGTTACATACCTCTGTTTGCCTTTTTTTGAGGAGCAGACAGGAGAAGGGAACACTATGGTAATGCATTCCATTGTATGACAGCATTAAAAGTAAGGCGGAATACCACGCAACGTTTTCTGCTCAAAGCAATTCATACCAGCGGCTTTGAGTCTTTGCCAGCGAGATTTTTTTTTTTTAATTGCCCTCTGGTTTTGGCTTCCTGTTTTTCTGTACCCCAAAAGCTTGATTTACAATAGTCTTTGGCAGGCACAGCTTATACAGGATTCACCTGGAGTTGTGTTTACTCAGAAGAGCTGAAATTGTGGCACAAAGTGTTTGGGCAAAGAGGCATCCAAAGCTACCGGCAACTCTGGAAAATTTCAGCCCAGGCATCTACAAGGTTCTGCTGTAGCTGGAGGCCTTTATAAGCAGAGATACCAGTATGTGCATATGTAGAATCACAGAATCACTATGGTTGGAAAGGACCCCCAGGATCATCTAGTCCAACCTTCATCCCAGCATCCCTAACCACTAGAGCATGGCCTCCATACTCGTCTCAAACACCTCCAGGGATGGTGACTCCACCACCTTCCTGGGCAGCCTGTTCCAGTGCCTAACCACTCTCTCAGGAAAGAATTTCTTCCTAATATCCAATCTAAACCTCCTCTGGCACAACTCGAGGCCATTTCCTCTCGTCCTATCATTAGTGATTTGGGAAAAGAGACCAGCACCAGCCTCGCTACAACCTCCTTTTAGGTAGTTGTAGAGAGCAGTGGGGTCTCCTCTCAGCCTCCTCTTCTCTAGATTAAACAACCCCAGTTCCCTCAGCCTCTCTTCATAAGGCATGTTTTCTAGACCTCTCACCAGCCTCGTTGTCCTTCTCTGTACCCACTCCGGCACCTCAATGTCATTCTTATCCTGTGGTGACCAAAACTGGACACAGTACTCAAGGGGCAGTCTCACAAGTGCCGAGTACAGGGGCACAATCACCTCCCTACTCCTGCTGGTCGCACCATTTCTGATTCAGGCCAGGATGCCGTTGGCCGCCTTGGTCACCTGGGCAC
>VWZK01011969.1:0-15672 GCA_013396935.1 Baryphthengus martii
AAGACTGGTCCCAGCACAGATCCTTGAGGTATTCCACTTGTCACTGGCCTCCACTTGAACACGGACCCATTGACAGCCACCCTTTGGGTGCAGCCATCAATCCAGTTCTTTACGACTGCACCCGAAGAGTGGCTGTCATCCCAGGTGTCTGTCACAAAAGACCAGTCAATACTTCCAATAGTGTCCTGTAAGACCCAACATAGAGAATATACCAAAGGTAGGCTTCAGATACTTCACTACAGGTTTTTATGCTATTCGAATAATGTAAGATATCCCACAGACCTCAAAGGTCATGTTTGCCAGCTCCATATTCTGAAAAACAATAGGGTGCATGAAAGTGAATGGATGGCAGTGTTCGGCTGACAACATTCCTCCCTGTATTTCTGAGATGAAACTTGGAGCAAATCAATCCAATTAGGTTTCTTTGACTTTTTGTTTTGTTTTGTTTTGATTTCTCTTTTTTAAAAATTATTATTTTTTTATTATTATTTTTAAGGGGGATTTAACAGAAAGGAAACTGTTCAGCTTCTTCAGTTTTTAAGAATTTCCTAGAATTTACTCTGTAAATTTCATACCCTGGATGTTTACCTGCTGAGAGACTCTTTCTCAACATGTCTGTGCATGCTGGTGACTAGCTCAAATCTGAAGTATGTTTTTCAGATATGTTGTTCCTCTACACATTAATCATCAGAAGCTTGTCCCAGTGGACAGTTTTAAAGCACACTTTATCAACTAGACTCCACAAATGTGAACTGACAGTAACTGTCTTTTAAATGTAGCCAGAAGTATCTTATATATATTAGCCCCATTCAGTTGGTGACTTGCTCGAGGTTTGGGAAACTCTGGACATTCTTGATGGGATAGCATAACCTTTTCATGTTGAGGGAATACAAACCTACAAAGCCTTCTTAAAGAATGTTTGAGCTACCAAACCAATGTGGAGGTGACTTTCCTTCTGCCTAAGTTATACTACAATATCAAGACCATATTTCAAGGGTTTTTTTGACCCAAGACAGAGAAAGTAAAAGATTGACTGTAGCCAGATAGATATAACACTCACATAGGAGTAAGAAGACTTCTTCAAATGAATCTTTTAAAGTTACTTATATTTTACAAATGGAAGACTTTCAAAGGAAAGGGAGAGAACAGATTTCACTCTTTCCTCTGCTTTCAAATAATTTACAGCCTAAGACTGGAGTATAGTTACTATCAAATTCCTTTTAAAATAATATAAAAAAAACTATGGTGCTAGAAGATATATGAGAAAACTGAGCAGTGTATTTCTTGTGAGAAGATATAAAAATCCATTTGTAGATGATCTATTGTCTCCATTTAAGGCTTAGGGCAAGCCGTGCAGAGCAGGATTCCTATCAGCTCTCTCTCGCCCTCCCCTTTCCCTTCCAGAGAAGGATAAAAAGAGGAATGGGGAAGAAAGTGCCTCACACAGAATTGGAAGTTAAGACTATGAACAAAATTTAATAAGTAACACAGATAAAAAGGGAAAAGGAATATGAAGGGAAGAGGGATATACAAGTATGCACAAAACCAGCTCTCGGATGGTGATGAGTTGTGCAGAGCACGTGGAGCCAGGCCCTGCTGCACTGAGGGGCGATCACAGCAGCAGCAGCAGATACCGAGGGAGGAAGAAGTGGGAGACCCCAAAATTCCTGCCCCTTTTTATAGAGTGTGGCAGGGAAGGGGAGGAAATATCATCTACCCTCTGACCTCTCAGGGTCCTAGAGTTAGCACCTGTTCCCCCCTCCTCCAATCTGTTAACTCTTAAACCACAAGACCTGTGTATCTGTTTACCTAATTTTCTTCTTAACTATCTTTGAACAGTGAGATTTCACAAAATCCCTAGATATTCTGTTGTCACGATTAAGTCCTCATTCAGAAAATTGTTTTCCTCTGTCTTTCTTTAATACCTAACCCTAATCTGTGTAAAAGTAAAGTATCTTCTTGTTTCACCTCAGTGCATGAGAACATTTTATAACTTTTCCTTTTTAGCAGTTACTTTTTTAATTTTTGCCTTTTTTACTACTTTCCTCTGTTTGTATCTCGTGCTCAACAAGATCAATTCCATCAATGATTCATCATGAATGTGGCTTTCTAAACTTCTGATGATTCTTTTATTTCTCTTTAGCATGCAACAACTAGGATCTCTTTACAATGTAGAGCTGAAAATGTATATAATATTGTAGCCAAGTACATATCAATGTAATGTAAATATTTCACTGTTAAGCTTTATATTTTATATGATAATATTAAAATATGTTTGTTCCTTCTATTTTGCATTGACATCACCTTCTTGACTCTTTCAACATGACATATAGTAGCATCTAGAAATGCAAAGTCTTTTGGCCACCATGTTTTCCATTATTTATGCATTTTCTTATCAGATTTAATACTTTTTTTGTCTTCATTTATTTTTTATTTCTTTTTTTACTTTCTTAATTTATGATCCTATTCCTGAAAAGTACTTACTATTCTTCTAATTCTTTTGTTATTGTTTGTCATCACTGAATCTTCTTTCTTTCTTATATGAAAAGTATTTATTGAAAGTATTTTAGAGAAATAGACCTTGTTCCCATTGTGTAAATCTAATTACCTAATTTAAATACAAACATATTTAACACCATGTACTTCCAGAAGTTCCTTTCAGAAGAGAAGAGATGAGGGTAGAGACATGAGAATCTGAATAGTACAGATTAGCAGACGTTATGCTTTCACAGAGAGAAAATTTCTTTGAACAACTCAGTAAATGGGAATGTAATAGCCTAATAAGTTAAATAGACAACTGAAATATATTATCATACCTGATCACATTATGCACACCAGACAGTAGCGCTGGTGATAAATACACCAAGACTACAAACAAGGTTTATATCCCTACAGAAGAAATACCATGGTCAGGGTCTGTGGGTAGTTCTTTGAATCATTCAATTAATTACAAAGTCATTAACAGAAACTTTGAATTTATCTGTTAATTCCTTGAATTCGCTTCTCAGATTTCAAACTGCATAGATATTTAGTTTTAAAAATAAAATGGAGGCTGAAAATATAATTATATTTAAAGAATACCTGCAAAATGTTGTTCTCTGTCTGTCCTTCCTTCATCTTTTAATTTATTCATTCCTCTTTCACCTCTATGAACATATTACTAATCTTCTTGAAAATGGATAAGTTTTATAATGTTAAATCTTAATCACAGGAATAATGCAAATTTAGTGTTTGCATGAGAAAACATGAAGGTAGTGAAAATACTTTTTTTTTTTGTTAAATAACAGTTTCTAAAAAGGCATAATTGTTTTTTTCAACAATAAAATGAAAAAAAAAACCAAACCTGATATTGATTTAACTCCAGTCAAATACTGGAGATTAGTTTATTTAAATTTATGAAATTCAGTTTTATTGGTCTCTCAATAATTAAAACAGAGTTTTAAAATTACATTTTGCTCTGATATCATAAGAATTCAAGAAGAATCTTGATCCTAATCTAATGTAAATATTTTTAGGAAGTTTTAAAGATGAGAATTTATTTATATTTTATCTTCCTTTTTAAAGGTTAATGGGAGGGAGAGAAATGCTGTAGTTACCCACAGTACTTTGGTATTATGGTGACAGACAGCATGGTGTTGTGGTTTAAGAGCTAACAGATTGAGGGGGAGACAAACACCTGGTAACTCTAGGACCTTGAAGGGTCAGGGGGCAGCTGGTATTCCCTCCCCTTCCCTGCCACACTCTATAAAAAGGACAGGAAGTTCGGATTTCACCTCTCTCTTTCTCACTAGGACTGTGCTGCTGCTGGGACCGCACTTCAGCGCAGCCGGGCCTGGCTCCACGTACTCTGCACAATCCATCCCCATCCGAGAGCTGGTTTTGTGTATACTTGTATATCCCTCTGCTGTTCATAATTCTTTTTCCCTTTTTATCTTTGTTACCTATTAAATTTTTTTTATAGTCTTAACTTCCAATTTCATGTGAGGCACTTCCTTCCTCATTTCCCTTTGTATCCTCCCTTGGGAGGGAAGGGCGAAGGGAAGAGAGGGCCGATAGGAATTCTGCTCTGTGAGTCTTGCCCTGAGTCTTAAATGGAGACACATGGTCAGTGGACAAGGTTATGGATGTTGTCTATCTCAACTTCTGTAAAGCCTTTCACTTGGTTCTCCACAATACTCTTCTCCAAATATGGATTTGATGGCTGGACTGTTCAGTGGATAAGGAATTTGTGGTAGTGGTCAATGGCTTGATGTCCAGATGGCGATTGGTGACAGGTAGCATTGATGAGGGGTCAGTACTGGAACCAGCGTTGTTTCGTATCTTCATCAGTGACATAGACAGTGAGGTTGAGTGCACCCTCAGCAAGTTTGCAGGTGACACGAAGCTGAGTAGTGTGGTTGACACACCCTGAGGGGTGCGGTGCCATGCAGAGGAATTTGGACAAGCCCGTATCAACCTCATGAGGTTTAACAAGTCCAAGTGCAAAGTCTTGTACCTGAGTCAGGGCAATCCCAAATATCAATACAGGCTGGAGGATGAAAGAATTGAGAGCAGCCCTGTGGAGAAGGACTTGAAGGTACTGGTGGATGAAAAGTTGGGCATGAGGTGGCAACATGTGCTCGCAGCCTTGAGGGTCAACCATATCCTGGGCTGCATCAAAATAAGCATGGTCAGCAGGTTGAGGGAAGTGATTCTGCCCCTCTACTCTGCTCTGGTGAGACCTCACCTGGAGTACTGTGTCCATCTCTGAAGCCCTCAGCACAAGAAGATGAGCCTTCTAGAGCAGGTCCAGAGGAGGGCCACAGAAATCCAGAGGGTTCAAATATCTTTCCTGTGAAGAAAGGCTGAGAGAGTTGGGATTGTTCAGCCTGGAGAAGAGAAGACTCTGGGGAGACTCTATAGACTTTCAGTACTTAAAGGGAGCCTACAAGACAGATTGGGACAGTCTTTTTAGCAGCATCTGTTGCAGCAAGACAAGAGGTAATGGTTTTAAAATGAAAAGGGGTAGATTTAGGTTTGATATAAGGAAGAAATTTTTTTAGGATACGGGTGGTGAAACACTGAAACAGGTTTCCCAGAGAAGTGGTAGAATTCCTATCCTTGGAAACATTCAGTGACGTTGAACAGGACTCTGAGTACAGTTATCTAATGAAAAATGTCCCTGCTCACTGCAGTGGGGTTGGAATAGATGATTTTTACGTGTCTCTTCAAACCCAAAAAATTCTATGATTCTATGATGATAAATGAACTATTATAGATGATTATTTACTCTCATTGTGATTTGCATACTATTTTTACTGATCAGTGTGATCAAATATGTAAGTTCATGACTGAAATTAAGACCTGAATAAAAAAAAACAAAAAAAAATCAATGCATTAGTTTAAGTACTTTCACGTAGTTATTTTGTGAGTAGCTGCACAGAATACTTCAGAAATAAATATTTTGACATTGATTACTCCAGAATCCTATAAAATATGTGTTTATTACATCCCATAGCTAGTGTCTTGCTCTCTGTTGTTTTGTTTCTCCTTTGTTAAGTTTCACAAATTGATCTGAGAACTGCCAAAATCAGGATAATGCAAGACACTCACTTTATGCAGCCATTGATGAGTGGCTCAGGAGATAGTAAATGGTCAGGAGATAGTAAATATCATACAGGATATTCTTGCATGTGTGCAATCATTTATTATTCAAAGACCCCACTGACAAAATAATATGACAAGACACTGTAGTGCTTCACAACCTTCAATAGGTCTTAGCAAAAAGTCTTAGCTAAGCACTACAGAACAATTTTCAGTGAACCTTGCAACATCATCTAAGTATGTAATAGATAAAACCAATGGATATTGATTGGACAAGTTCAATTTTGTAAACAATCATTAAGTTTTGCTTGTTGAGCAAGTACTAGAGAGTAAGATTCAGTCTTTTTATGTATTCAAAACTAATGACTCCTGAATACAAACAAACAGCCCTAATCAGAGACAGAGCTCAGCGCAGTTGTATAAACATAGAAGCCTAGTGCTAGGGGAGAAGTCCAGCAGTGTGTGTCCTGACATCCAGCTGTCAGATAGGGACTTTACAGAATCATGGAATCACAAAATGGTAGGGGCTGGAATAGGCTTCTGGAGGTCATCCAGTCCAACTCCCTTGCTAAAGGAAGTTCACCTAGAGCAGATTGCACAGGAATGCGTCCAGGTGGGTTTTGAAAATCTCAAGAGAAGGAGACTCCACAGTCTCCCCAGGCAGCCTGTTCCAGTGTTCCGTCACTCTTACAGTATAGAATTTTTTCCTTATGTTTAGGTGGAACTTCCTGAGTTTTAGTTTGTGTCCATTGTCACTTGTCCTATCCCGGGGCATCACTGAAAAAAAGAATGGCCCCATCCTCTTGACACCTGCTGTTTAGCTATTAATAAGCATTGATAAGATCCCCTCTTAGCATTCTATTCTCCAGGCTGAAGAGACTCAGATCTCTCAGCTTTTTCTCATAGCAGAAATGCTCCAGTTCCCTAATCATCTAGCCCTTCATTGGACTCTATCCAGTAGTTCTCTAAGCCTCACTAGAGCAGAGTAGAGGGAGGAGAACCTCCCTCAACCCGCTGATCACACTCTTCTTAATGCACCCCAAGATGCCATTGGCCACAAGGGCACACTGCTTGTTCATGGTTAGCTTGTCAAACTTGTTATCCACCAGGTCTCCAAGATCCTTCTCTGTGGAGATGCTTTCCAGCAGATCAAGCCCTAGTCTGTACTGGTGCACGGGGTTGTTCCTCTTCAGGTTCAGGACTCTACTTTGCCCAACTCTCCAGCCTCTCCACGTCTTGCTGAATGGAAGCACAGCCTTCTGGTGTGTCAGACACCCCTCCCAGTTTTGTATCATCTGCCGACTTGCTGAGGGTACACTTCACCCCTTCATCCAGGTCACTGATGAATGTGTTGAACAAGACTGGACCCAGTACCGACTCCTGAGGAACAGAGGCCCTACAGGTCTCCAATCAGAGTCTGTGCCATTGATAAAAACTCTCTGAACTCTATTGTTCAGCCATTTCTCAAGCCACCTCACTGTCCATTCATCTAACCCACACTTTGGTCCACTATAGGTCCACTGGCCCTACAGAAATGTCATGGATTTTCCAGAGTATCTCAGATGATACTGAGGGAATATGTTTAGTCAAAGATTTAAATTACAGGAGAGAAATAATGCGATGAATAAGTCATTTTAAAGATAAAAAATGAGGGAAAATGTGACAATCATGAGAAAAATAAGGGCTGGTTTCAGATCCAGATTCAGACACTTGTTTTTCAATGCTTACAATGCAGAGGTTTAATTGTGAGATATGCTACTAATCTCACACAACAATCAATGAAGACTGTTCCTAGAGTTAATGAAGTGTGGAAAGTTGAATATTCAGCTTAGCCAGAAGACACTTTTGTTCAGTTGGGTAACTTTAGACTCCACTAAATAGAGGCAGAGCCCATTTACTTAACCTAGACATTTACTGCTTTTTAGGTGTTGGAGTATGAGGAAAAGGTCTCTTAAATGGAGTCAGTAGAGGCCTTTTTTTAGACAACTGTCCTGGCTCTAGTTCACATGTAGATGTCTACATTCTTCACTGAAAGGGTTATCAAACATTGGAATAGTCTGCCCAGAACAGTGGTGGAGTCACTATCCCTGGAAGTATTTAAACGACATGTGGACCTAGTGCTTAGGGACATGATTTAGTGGCGAACTTGCATTGTTGGGTTGAGGATAGGACTGGATGATCTTGAAGGTCTCTTCCAACCAAACAGATTCTATGATTCTGTGAAATGCCTACACTAGGTGTTTGCAGTTTCATTGTGAAGGTATAAACTCCCCATGTGACTTAAATAAATCCCAAACAAATACTTCTGATAGAAGAAGGTATCCATGGAATAGGTATCCATGGAAACTTAAAACTACCATCTTACTTGTTCTATATTTCCTTTCTTAATTCCAGCCCTCTGGCAATATCTTAAACATTCCGTCTCACAATCTTAAAACAGTTTCTTTGCTTTTATTGCAACATGCTGTAAGGTAGATTAAGCATCCATTTTATTGCTGGTTTTAATAAGTTATATAAAATGAATATTTGGGAGATTATATATAAAAATGCCATTATTTTGTATGTAACTTTTTAAATGAAAACACTAACAAAATAATTATTATTATACGAAATTAGTTCTTATTTCCATTTTTTTCTTTCATTAATTATTCAACTTGGTGAGTAAGATAAATTTGATAATGGAATCTGTAAATCATTTCACAGACATCCAGAAATTCCTGTAAATGAGACAAAGAGCAATACTGCAAAATTTTATCCTTACCAATAAGATCTGGCAGATGTTCTGGCAGTACTAGTGTACTAATCTCTGGCTCTTTGTTTGGTATTTGTTCAAAGTTATATGAATCTTTAATTATTCAAGACTAGTAACATCTCATCTTTGAATGTTAGCCAATAGCACAATTTACAATGAATGAATAAGTCTCATCACTTCAACATGATAAACTGTCATTTAGGGTCTCTTTTTTACTGCTCTTTGACATAATTAATTTTATAAAATGAGATAAGGGTTTTTTTTTATTATTTAGTTATATGAAAAGTAATTTAATGTTTTCATGTACTTGATATATATATATAATTACTTAGATAACACTGCAGAGAAGAATAATGTTTCAATCAATTCACTGGCCTGAGAGTCAGAAAAAAAAATGTGTGGATTTTCTAGTTTTTCATAGTCCATTTTATAACCTTAAGTATATGCCTTAAGACAGAGTACCCAGACTGTTGTAGGACAGTCACAGCAACATGAATCCTGCTGAGGTGCTAGATATCCCTGTCTTTTATATACAAAATGACAGTTTTTATAGTTTTATGGCAATGACTGTAGCACTTGCTCTTGGTGCTGATACCATGGTTAGTGATTTTTAAGTGTGGGAAATTTTGATATTTAGGTGTAGGAAGATTCCATAAAGAGACCTAGCAATTTGATACTTAATATTTAGATGTTCTTAATGCAGGCTATCTTACCTAACTCCAGATATTTCTGATGTAGATAAAAAATATAGCAAAACTAGTCTCTTGAAGTACATTTTATAGTCAACACATTTTAAAAACATAAGTCCTTAGTATAATTTTATCATAGAATGATAGAATGATAGGGTTTGGAAGGGATCACAGAATCACAGAATCACAGAATTGTTGAGGCTGGAATAGACCTCCCAGATCATCAAGTCTAGCCTATGACCCAACACCACAAGACCTAGCTAGACCATGTCACTAAGTGCCACATCCAATCTTTCCTTAAACACCTCCAGGGATGGCAACTCCACCACCTCCCTGGGCAGTCCATTCCAGCGCCTAATGACCCTTTCTGTGAGGAAGTGCTTCCTAATATCCAACCTAAACCTCCCCTGGCGCAGCTTCAGGCCATGCCCTCTTGTCCTGTCACTAGTTGCCTGGGAGAAGAGCCCTACCCCCACCTGTCTACAACTTCCTTTCAGGTAGTTGTAGAGAGTGATGAGGTCTCCCCTGAGTCTCCTCTTCTCCAGGCTAAACAGCCAGGTGTCTTTGTTAAAAATTCTTTGTTACTGTGCTCTCAGTCTGTAATGTCCTAGTGTTATGTTCCTATAAACCAGAAACCACTAAAGGCAGAAGAAGATGCATAACATTTCACATAATGAATTACATGTTTCATTCTCAACTAGAGCTTAATATCAAGATTCTCAGCTGCAGCTCCTCTGAAAAAGTCAGACACCACAGTCATACTGGCCTTTCCATAAAAAAAAAAAAAAAAAAAAGTGAAGAAACAAGACAACAAGACAGTAACAAAAATCAACAACCTTCAGACATTTCCAAGACAAGAGGCTTAGAGAAATAGTCTTGTTCACACTAATGCAGACAAGTAGTCTCTGAAAGTCTGTAATTCCTGAAGATGGCTGTTCCCCAGGAAGACACACTGATCTATTCAATATAAAAATGTTTTTTGGATGCTGTGGCTTACCACAGTCATTTTGGAAAGAGTAGTTGGTATAAAGAGTCATTTTGGAAAAAGTAGTTGGAATAAACAGGCTAAATACACAACATCCTGTCAGCTTCTTAATATCTTGTGTTCTTCAAAAGAAAGCCATAGTACACAGAAAATAATTTATAAATGGAATAAAAACAGTGTAAAAAAAGTTTCAAAGCTGCAAACCTGTCATTGCACTTTCCTAATTCTCTGAATATGCCATGAAAATGACACTTAAAATAATAGCATCTACTATAGTCAGTGTTTTCCCTCTGGAACAGCATATTTGTCGTTAGTCATAGCCTACTGTAGTAGACGATATGTCGACTATCAGACAGAAGAAATAGAACTATCAAAGAGAACATGATTCATTGTAAAAATATTGTAAATACATCATAGCTTTACTACCTGATATTGATTAGAAAACAGTAAGTGCAATTAAAGTAAGTGCCAAATTTGATAGCCTTCTCTTGTTCGTAGATAATATTCTGTATTAAATCAATGAAACTTCTATGTGAATAATTGTGCTAAGTATCATAGTAAAATTGTAAGCCTCAAAATCCATGCTTTTCTTTGCTTTAAACAGACTACTTCACTTAGCATAGTATGTTAAGAAGATGTCTGAGTCTATGACTAATATCTACCTAGCATTACAGTATTTATTTTCATTCAGGAATTTCTTTGATAGAATATCAGCTACTTTACATAGTGCTAGGATTTAACACACCCAGATTTAGCACTATTAAAATGTAGGCATGTAAACTAGCCTAGGAACCTCAATGCCTTGGCTGGTCAAAGGTCTAAGGAAGATTAGAGGGAAAGACAAATCACTACTGTCTTAATGGTGGAGAAGAAGTGTAATCCATATGTGATCAACTTTTGTCATTTTTACTCAGAAGCCAGTGCAACTGTATACTTAAATTTCTAATGTCTGAATAAACAACCTTCCACCCGTGATATCAAAATATTACAATTTTAATAGTCCTGCAGTCTTCAACTTTTATAGGCTTGTACAGAAGACAACACTTCTAGCTTAGGTACAAAAAATATAGAATTATAGAATCATAGAATAGCTTGAGTTGGAAGGGATGTTAAAGATCATCTAGTTCCAACCCACCTAGACCTCCCACTACACCTTGCTCTGGGTCTTATTCGGTCTGCTCTTAAACACTTCCAGAGTGAGGCATACACAAGTTCTCTGGACAACCCGTTCCAGTGTCTCACCACCCTCATGGTAAACAACTTCTTCCTAATGTCTAATCTAAATCTACCCTGCTCTAGTTTAAAAACATTGTCTTTTGTCCTATCACCACACACCCTTATAAAAAGTGCATCTCCAGCTCTCCTGTAGGCCCCCTTCAGATACTGGAAGGCTGCTATAAAGTCTTCCCAGAGCCTTCTCTTCCCCACGTTGAACAGATCCAACTCCCTCAGCCTGTCCTCATAGGAGAGTTGCTCCAGCCCTCTGATCATCTCTATGGCCCTCCTTTGNCGAAGATGTTAAACAGCTCCAGTTGCAATACTGATCCTTGGGGGACTCCACTCATTGCAGATCTCCATTTTGTCATTGAGCCATTGATCTCAACTCTTTGAGAGCAATCATCTAGCCAATTCTTTATCCATTGAGTGGTCCATACATCAAATCCAATCACGTGCACTAAGCTTGTATTATACGTGCAGTGAAGTAGTCCCAGAAAGAAAAGGGAAGGGAGATGGGATGGCAAGAAAAAAGAAGAAAAAAAAAGTTTTGATTCATGTTACCCAATTATGTTTGTATGAATATAAAGGTTTTAAGCTACATTAGTACTGAATTAATGAAATAAAATTTGTCACTAAAGTCAAATCATAATTACAAACCATGAAACAACTTAGTAACTGCTCTACAGAATAGCAATTCTATACCAATAGACATTTGTCACTTGCATTTTACTTCTGATGGTCAAAAAAGGTTTGTACGTTTGCCATGCAACTGAGTGCAGCTAACATAATTAGCTCCAGATGGATAGGTATACAAGGAATATTCTTTGTTTAATATTTATTAAAATTGCCAAAAAAATCATTGAAACATCGAATCCTAAAATTTTTAAATCTCAACATTTAATCAGATTTATTTGTCTCCAGATGTTTTCCAGCTGTGCTTTGCAGAACTCATTAAGATAAGCTATGTTATGACCAAAAAAAGCTGATTCGCTACTGGTTACCTTACTGCTGTTCCGGCAAACCATTCTATTTATACAAAGAATAAAAATAAAGGGAAGAAAACTTAGAATTTACAAATTCAAATTACTTTTTTAAGGCTTCATGGAAATTATTTCCCCATCTATTTTTGGGGGTTTTTTTGGTTTTTTGGGGGTTGGGTTGGGTTGTTTGGTTTTTTTTTTGCTTTTGAACTGAGAGAGCTTCAAATTCAATGTAGAATAATTGGTACCATAGTAATTCTATCATTTTTCCAAATAAGATTCCTGCATGTTGGAAATAGCCTTCATTCTCCTGAAATGCTGAGCAGTATATTAATCTTGAAATATACAAATAAAAATGAGGTTTTTCAGCACATTGACAGATATTCAGAATACTGTTGCATCCTAGTAATTTAATCCCCTCTAATTTAACAGTCAGATATTTCCTGGACATTTTCCATCATGTAGTTCAATTGTAACATTTTCATACTTATATATATATATATATTAGTAAAATGATAAACTAAAGTAAAAACTTTAATCTGACTGTAAATTAGTTATGAATAAAAAGATGTCAGAAAGTTCTATGCATCACAAGTCATTAATGCTGTGATATGAATGTTAAAGAATATGACTTTAGTAGCTGTACACGTATTCTATTAGCATTTCAGGTTAATGTTCTTTTCCTGTCTTGTTTTCAATTTTATTGAGATGGAATATTTTAGACTTTTTATCCCTCTAAGAATATGAACGTCCTCTTTCAGGTAGACTGAAACTTATGTACAAAATGTGATACCAATGTTTATTACAGGTTTGTTGGTTAACTCTTCTTTTTCCCTGTTGACAGGCAAAATGACTTGCCAGTAATGACAGGAGGGACTATATGACACATACAATTAAAAGGTAAATTTTACTACATCGAAAATACTGACATTTTTATTCTGTGTTGAGAAGCACCCAGAAACCATTTCCTGCAGGAAAAAAAAAAAAAAAAAAAACAGAAAAAAAAAGACTGTAATTTTTGTTCGGTGTTCTCTCTTGTACTGAGGAAATCAGAACTGGACACAGGAGTCCACATGTGGCCTCATCAGTGCTGAATAGAGAGGAAGGATCACCTCCCTCAATATGCTAGCAATGCTTTGCCTAGTGTAGCCCAGAATGCCATTAGCCTTCTTTGCAGCAAGGGCACATTGCTGTCTAGTGTTCAACATGGTGTCCACCAGGACCTCCAGGTCCTTTTCTACCAAGCTCCTTTCCAGTTGGGTGGCCCCCGGCATGTATTGGAGGCACCTCCTCAGGTGTAGGAATTTGCACTTTCTCCTTGTTGATCTTCGTGAGGCACATGGCAGTACAGCACACCACTCATGTAACATGACTTAATTTTCTTAGATACATCAGCTTCCTGTTTACCTCATTATTAGTTCCAGGAGATGATTTTCCGGATAGTAGTGGAGTTTGCTTACCTGTGTATGACAAAATGGTGCAACTTGTGGCTTTGTTTAATGTCGTGATACTTACCCACTTAGATACTTTGAAAAAAAAAATACAGTTGTCCAAATACTTCGCTACTCTAGATTGAATATAACAGTACTCTGTAGGAGAGCTCTGATGCTTTTCAACTGACAAGAGATTCTTCGGCACCCCAGTAAAGGCTTGCTGCACAGGCAGAATACTTTGGCAATTGTACTACTGAACTTGATGATGGCATATGCACTATTGGCTTTTACAAATAGCAAGACAAAGGCAAATAGCACAGAAGGACTTTACTGAAGTGCTCCCTGGAAAAATTCTGATGGGACAAACCCCATTGTTCTGAGAGAAAGGACCACTCATGATTGGTCTGGAACTTCCAATTTATATATGCTAAAGCTATCAGTGTACTTCCCTCTTGCTTCTTAATACTTCAGAGCTGTATACTCTGAAGAGGCACTTAAAACTTCATGATCTCTTATTTTTCCTGAATTTCTAACTTGAAATATATCATGGTGTTACATACCAAAAGCAGCTTCTTTACTTACTGAGTCTTGTAGTTTCATTGATAATGAGATATGCTTCAAGATCACTTCTCTGTCTGAATCTTTATTTGCTGGGCAATAAAACCTCTCTTTAGCATTCAAGAATTTAAATTAGGCCAATTTTCCAAAATATTATTTTTTTTAACTATTCCATAAAAATGGTACAAACTAAATAAAATCCTCTGTTTCAAGAACTTGAAAAGTAGGCTATGAATTTTTATGCCTTCAATTTTCCAGTACTAAGAAGTGGTAGCAAATGCACATTTTATCTCGTATCTCTCATTCTTATACTTCTATTATAGAAACATAATTTACTTCAATTGTGAAGCTGTTTGAAAGACAATGATGTTAATTTTTCTCTTGGTTCCTTATAAAAAATTGAAATGCACTACAGTTGCAAGAATTTTCCCATCAAATTATCACTTTGTATTACTTCCTAAATTGCAATTTTTAAGCATTATATATCACTGTTAGCTCAATTCACATTCTGCTATCATTTATATATAGTATATTTTAGTGACTATTTATTGTAAACTGCTTGTAACAAAAATTGCTGTCCTTTTCCTCCCTTATACAATGATTAATAAAGAATATACTATCTTAATTATTACTTCGATGGAGAAACTGATATTTGGATGTCTAATTTTTAGATGTCTAATTTAGGGTCGTTTATTTGCTCCCAGAGAGATTTTTATAATTTAAGGTCATCTAAGCACCTTGTGTAGATCATAGAATCATAGAATGACAGGTTGGAAGGGACATCAAGGATCATCTGGTCCAATCTTTTTAGTAAAAAAATTAAAATAAAATTAAAAAAAAAAATTGGTTTAAGTGAGATGGCCCAGCATACTGCCAAGTTGAGCCAGAATGAATGAGTGTAGTGATTATTTAAATATGTGACTATGTTAAGGAGGAAAAAAAAAAAAAAAAGAAAAAGAACCTGAACAGAAAATAACCATGGTGCAAAAAATAGACACAGTAAGAAGAAAGAAAATCCAGAAACTTCATGTTTTTCTTATAAATGTCTTCATTTAAAAAGACATTTAAGGTATCTGTCCTCCAGGTATAGTAACTCCATGGTTCTCTTACTTGGAATTTTGTGACATAGAAGCTTCAATAGTCCTGAAAAGCCCTTGATGCTGTTTGAAGATATGTGGGGTTTAGGTGTTTAAATCCTAAACCAAATGGATTTTATATAGATTGGAAACTAGCCTAATATTTTAAAGTATTTCTTTCAAAACATTTTGAACTTCCTCATGGCTTCTAGTAACTGTGTAAGCACTTACTCTTCCTAAAGCTACTTCCTAAGAACAACGCTTTTATGTTTATTAAGAGTATTAGAAGTATCTATATAATTTTCAATTTTGTACTTGTCACAATATAGATTACAATGATGCTGTTACAACCTTAAATTTATTTTTACTTTACTACAGTGATTGTCTAATATATTTTC
>VWZK01011970.1:26197-46802 GCA_013396935.1 Baryphthengus martii
GGGCAGCGCTGATGCGCCGTGGCAAGGCCAGCCGGAGAGATCAGGGTGGGATGAAGCAGGAGATGCCGCAGGTTGAGCCGCCTTGGAAAAGTCACGCAGAGAGCAGAGGGGTTGAGGGAACCCGTCACTCAGCCGCCTGCAGGCACTAAACCTTGCCTGGCCACCTCCGTTTCCCTGCCCAGTTGCGTTCTGGGGTGGCAAGAAAGGTCTGGCAGAAAAGCGGTCCCTGCCAGACCAGGCGGCCCTTCCCCCAGCTCCCCACGGCGCCCGTCTGCCCAGCCGAGCATGTGTCTTTGCTGCTCCCTCCTTGCTGGAAGCCAGAGCCCTTGGAGTTCGCAGTGCCCAAGGGGGTGGCTGTGGTTGGCGGGGGGGGATGCCTCCTGACTGAAGTTGGGAGCAGCCGGGGCCCCGCGGCCGCTCAGACCCCCCCCCCGGTTGCTTGCGCAGGGGTCAGGCGCTGGGGGCTCGCTCTTTGAAACCGCAAAGCTCTGCGCGGCAGGGTGCCCTGATCCCTGCTCCTTCTCCTCCAAAGCTTTGGCTCCCTGCCTTCCTTCAGGAGGAAAAACCAGTGCCCTGGAGGGGATGCTGGCTGCCTCCGTGTGTTTGTCAGGCTGGTGGAGCACTCTGCCTGCCCTTGGGTCCTGGGACGCAGAGCATGGACCATGCCCAGTCTCCTGTCAGAGGCAAGCGGGGACAGGACGAGGACACCCACCAGCTAGAGAACGAAAATTTTTATTAGAGATCAGGGGGAAAATCTTCACTGTGAGTGTGGTAAAACACTGGCTCAGGGACCAGACTGGGGCAGGAACTGCCATCCTCAGAGATCCTCCCGAGCCCTGCTCAGAGCAAGCATGCACCAGAGACCTCCAGAGGTCCCAAACTGATCAAGATCATTGTGTGATTGGGAAAGCCCCAACCTGTGGCAATCCATGACGAGCAGTGGTGAAGTGCTCACCCAGGTGAGGGAGGTCGCTGCCTGGGTTTCAGGAGATCGTGGATCTTGTGCTTGTCCAGGAGCCATTTATTTTCATGGACACCTTGCTCAGAGGTGGACATGGAGCAATGAACGATGCTGAGGCTCCATTCCTACTGGAAGCCCTAGTCTGTGGGCTCTGTCCTGCAAGGTGCTTGAGCCGCTCAGCACCCTCCTATTCCCTGGCAGCGGTGCAGGGAGACCTGTTGCATCAGGCAGGTTCGGAGCCAGGGTGTGTCAGTAAAGTTTTCCTGGAGTTCCATCTGGTTTGTAGGTGAGAAGATGTAACTGAGGTGACCAACTCAAGGGCCACTACTGGTAGGATAGAGTGGATTCTCTCAGCCAGGAACCCACAGGAACAAATTCCCCATCCCCTCTGCCTGGGACAGGGGTTGAGACACAAGCTCAGCTCCAAGCAGACCCTCTGTAGCTGTCATCTACAGGATACTGAGGGAGCCAGTCCCTCTCAGGCTCTGGGTGAGCCAGTTCTGCCTCCCTCTAGGACACAGATTTTACTGGCAGCTCATAGAGCCAGCATCTCCATTCCTGCTTCAGAGAGGGGGGAATCTTGCAAGCCTGTGAAGGGAGCTGCTTTCATGGCTGGTGTCTTACTCGTCTTGCCCTAAGAGACCTCAGAGCCAAAGCAGAAGAAAGGCTGTGCCCCCATTATCCCGAGAGCTGGGACTCCTGCTGCCCTGGGCATCCTTTTGGAGGCTCTCCCCTAAAATGTCCCGTGGGAATGTCTCCTCTGCTCTGGGAAGGACTGAGAAGGAAGGAAAGGCAGTGAGCAGGACACTAAGGGTGGGCAGCGGTGCTGTGTGTTGCATGGGGGAAGAGCAGACACTTTGGGAAAGAGGAGGTAACATCTCTGTCGGGCAGCAGTGCGACTGAGCTCGGAATACTGCGCAGACAGCAGCTGTGCTGGAAGTTTTCAAAGAATATTAAAAAAAAAAAAAGATTTAAAGCTTGGGAAAAAATACCTTAGAGGGAGAAGTGTAAGTGAAACTGCCTGAGCTCTGCACAAAAGGAAGCTGGAAGAGGGTTGACGGTAGGGCCAGGGAGGTGTCACCAGGAGGAAAAGCTGGGGATGACCCAACAGAGAAAGACTTGAGCCAGTTTCATACACTGGGCAGCAAGAGGGGATTGAGCCACCAGAACTGTTGATGGTGTCTGTTGGTGTCTGCAGATCCACGTGAGACAGAAGACGTGGCTTCAGCAAGGCCAAGTTCCCCAGTGGATCTCGGTGCAGTGGGAAGACTGGCCCTGGGAAGAGGAGTTCTGATTGACCTCGCCTTCTCCAGCAGCTATCCCTTCCGTGTGGGTGATCCTACAAGAAATCTGACCTGCCCTTTCCCACAAGAAGGTTCTATAGCCACAAGGATCTTCAGTCCTCTCTTCTCCCGTGCTGAACAGCAGCTGGAGGAGTTGGGACCTCATCGAGGAGGACAAGGAGCAGGAGTTGGAGTGGATGTTTCCTCCTCCTCTCCCCACACACATGTCCTTATGTCAATACCCAAACAACAAATGGGTGCCTGCATTTTACTTTGAAGTCCCACTGGGCTAGGTTGACGATTTCAGGAGGGAAAGGTAGAAATACAAATGTCCTCCTTTGTTCCTATGTCTGGTTCTCAGTTATCTGCTTCCATAGAGCCATCCTGGATCTCTGGGGATGAAATTCCAGTTCTTCCAGTTCTGGACAGATACAGGGATGTTTCCTTCTTCCCTGCCCCCTTTTCACTTCATTTCCCTGTCCCCATTCCCAGGACAGAGCCCCCCGCACCTTCCCACCCTCCTCGAGCCCCTGCTGGGAACCGGGCAGCCCCCTGAGACACCCCCCAACACCTTCATATGCTCCTGGGAGCTTTGCAGCTCCTCCAAATCTCCCTCTTCTCCCCCCTCCCAGCCCTACTTCTTTCCTCCCTGTCTGGGAGATCAGTCACCGAGGGTGTCGACAGGCACGCACCCGACTCCCCTGGGAGGCTGGGGAGCGGGAGGCTGGGGGTGGGGGGTTCTGCGGCAAGAAGGCAAAGCTGCCATCAGCAGCCGCTTTGATCTGCAGACAATTACAGACGAGTGTAGGACCTCGCTCCGCTCAGCCAATAAATAATGGAATTGGTGTGTTGACACAGACAGATTTCCCCCCAAACTGTCAGGGAAGGGGAGACGGAGAGCGAGCGAGCGGGAGCCCGGGCGGCTGGAGGGACTGGAAAAGGAGCGGGCAGGGGAAGGGACCGGGAGGGCCTGTGGGAAAACAGGGAAAGGGGGCAAGAAAGGGAAAACAGAACAAGTTTGGGGAGGCAACACCGATGGGGGGAGTCGGGCAGGGAGCAGAAGGAGCCTAAGAAACGCGGATTTGTAGAGGGGAAGGGAAATCAAGACAGGAACTGTGGGTGGAAAGGGGAGGGGGGGGGAAGCGCTGCATACACAGCAGGCTGGAAGCAAAGGGAGTTACAAAAAATAATAAATCTGAAGGTAGAAAAGAAAGAGAAGGAGGAACAAAGGGCTGGCAGTGCCCGCCGGGCTCCGTGGCTGCCTGGCAGATCACACGCTCCTCGAGCAGGGACCATATTCCCGCAGCCCATCCGCAGAGCGGCCCTGATCCCTTCCCCCCCTCGGGTGCTCAGAGCCGCGGAGCTGGTGCCGCTGGTGCGCAGCCAACAGCAGAAATTTGCTCGGAGATCACAAGGCCCCGAAAAACCTCCTGTGGATGCCCTGTCCCCACGCTCCCCCCTCCCGTTCCCCCCCATCACCCTCCCCATCTCGCCCTCTCCCTGATCCTTCTCCAGCCCGGAGCTGTTTGTTCTCTGGCTGATGATGGTTTTTTACTTTGCTCGTGACAAAGAAATGCCTCCTCTTTGCTCAGCAGCCCCAGCACCGAGCTCTGTAGAAACCCATCCATCCTCCCAGCAGCCCTCCAGCCCAACCCGGCTGTGGCAGCAGATCCAACAGGGATGGCGGGGGAGCCGCTGGAGCTGTCTCCTTCCTCCCAGTTTGGAACACTCAAGAGCACAGTTGGTTCCCTCTCGGCCCCAGCTGTGGCCTGAGCTGGCTCAGCCCCAACTACTGAGTGTGGAGAGCAGCCCAACTTGCCGAGGTCTCCAGGCCAAGCACCACTTGGCTGTAGGTGTTCCCCGCTCCCTGCTCAGCCTTTTTGGAAAAACAGGTGTCTGAGTAGCCCATCCAAGCTCCAGATGGGAGATAAACAACTCCCAGTCCAGGGATCTCCCTCGACAAATCTCTACCTCCCCTATCCCTGCTTCCCAGCCCTTCCCGCTCTTTTCTGCGGCAACACCAGCTCCATCCAGAGGTTGGACAGATCGAGCTGTCCCCTGGGGACACCTTGTCCCCCAGTGTGAGAGAAGCAGCACTGGTTACAGGTTGGGCCGGGGGCTGACGGATCACAGCGGCACAGGGGGTCCACAGAGCTGGGGGTGGGGACAGAAATACCGGCCCCAGGGTTGTGGGGGATGGTGCCAGAGCAGAAGGTCGGCTGGTGGGAGACCCAGAGGCATCTCGGCCCGTCCCCGGTAGAGCTGGGCTTTGGCGGCACATTCTCCCGGCACGGCAGGAGCCAGGGGTTTCCAGGGATCTTGTTGCTGGATGGCGTTTGGCTTGCTGATGGGAAGAGGCAGGAACGGCTGCCTAAGTGGGGCAGCAGTAGCTTATGGCCTGAGCAGTGGGAGGACTGGAGCTCCTGCCAAGCTCTTAAACCTCTCTTTCGGGAGAGCGGGATGTGAAGCTGGTGTAAACCACTAAAAAAGCTGGGTCTTTTGGCTCATAAAGTCACTGAAGCAGGTAATGGTTCTGGTGGATCAGGCAGAGCAACGCCCGAGGCCACGCTGGGACCCCTCCTTCTTCAGAATTATTTCAGGTCCCCAACCCCAGGCATTTTCCTGGGATGGTGGCAATGCTGGGCTGGATCCAGCTGCTGCTGCTCTAGTCCCTGAGGAATGTGAGGGGAAAGAGGGTCGGGTTGAGGGGGTGTCCAACTGCCTCCCAGACCCCTCTGAAGGAAAGAAAGGGGGAGAGCCCCTGGAGGTTGGTGCTCAGCCCCTCCCCGAGGCTCCAGCCGCCCCTCTCAGGATGAGGCTGGGGAAGAAGACTCCTGGGAGAGGAGTGACAGGGACAAGGTAGATTCATGTTTTCCCTGGAGTCTGCTGTGACGCCCAAGTGCCTCTCCAAGCACTGCCATCAATATTTAATGGGATGGAGCCGTTGTCGTCCGGCTCGGGCTGAGCGTGGCCCCCAGCCTGGCTGGGATGGGGGGATACAGGTATGTCTGCTGGACTGGGAGATCCTTCCTCCAGGATCCCGTGAGCTGTGAGGAACTGCTGTGTGGCCAGGGCGGAGCTTTGCACTCTTTGCCCCAAATTGGCTCCAGGCACCTCAGAGACCCGGCAGGACACCCCAGTCTGGCTGTGGGAACCATGAAAAACACCCTTCCTTACTCTACCAGATCCCAGTTTTAACTGGTGGAAGAGCCGAGTCCCTTTTTGGCAAGAGCCAAGCGAGCGGGCGCAGAGCCGTTCGCCGCTGAGGGGAGAGCGGGTGGGAGACCTGCCGAGCTGGAGCCTCCTTCCCAGCAAAACCCCCAAATCCTGACCCCTGAGGGGGTCAAGGCATCACGGGAAACCACTCCTCCAGCCCGCGCCGAGGGCTCACACCACCCCCAGCAGTGCCGAGCAGCGGTGGGAGCGAAAGGGTTAATGCGGCGGGCGCGGGGAATATTATCTGTCTCTTCTCTAAATATTATTTCCTCCCATGAAACCAGCTTTTTCATCCTTGGCTAGAGGCAGCTCCCGCTGCTGCTGGGAATCCAGAGAGAGCTCGTATCTGCTGCGGCACACACCACTGCTCCCAGCGAGCCGCCCAGACAAAGAGCCGCGTTCCCCCATCGACAGCAGCCCCGGCAGCCGCACTCGAGCCGCGGGAGCTTCGGCCCGGAGGACGCAGGCGGCCTCGGGATGGGGTCTGGGGACCACAGGCCTTTTTCCCAATGAGGAATCTCATTACTGGAAGCCGGGGTGGGGGGGAGGGGGTTTCTCTCAGCTTCCCAGGGATGAGAGCGCCGGGCAGGGCACCGGAGCAGGCCTGGAGGCTGCAGGAATGTTTTTTGGGGCCGCCCATTTTGCACCTTTCCCCTTGGGTTGGACAAGAACAGCGGGAGGCTCCACAGGGGAAACCGAGGCAGCAGCCGCCGGCTCCGGGAAAGAGGGGAGCGGCGCAAACCAAGCTCAGGCTGGAGCCAGGGGCTAAAACGGCCGCTGCTAAATCCTCTCTCGCAGCGTCCCAAACTTTTACAGCTCCTGGGAAGCGCGGCAGCCTCCCCGTCGCAGCCCAGAGGGCGCGGAGGCGGCGGCGCCTCTGCTCTCACCGCTCAGCCGGAGCCACGTGCCGCTCCTGAGCGGCGTCGGCTACGTGGCTGGAATGAGAGGCGGGGAGCCCGGCTCCCGGCGCCTTCGCCGAAGGCTTTCGCCGAGCGGAAAGGGTCAAAGCTCCAAGGACGGCGGCATCTGACGGGCCGATAGATCATTTCCTCGGCGGGGATTATAATCTGAATTGAAGCGGAAAGACCCGAGGCAATGAAGCTGTCAGCAGTCTAAGATTAAGGAATTAAACCAGCAGTGGAACATGAGAGGATTTGTTCTCGGCATATTAGAAAGGGGAGGCCGAACGCCGCGGGTCGGGAGCTTCGGCCGAGGACGGAGAAGGGCAGGAAGCGAGGATTTCATCAATAGCCGTAAAAAAGAGAGAGGAGAGGGAGGCAGGGCTAGGAAAACCCGGCCAGGTGAAATATAAATCCTCACAGTGGATGGAAACGAGTCACCCAAGGTTTGAGTGAGGTAAATAAAAGCAGAAATGAAGTGGATTCAGGGGAGGGCAGAGGTGAGAAGACGCCGACAGCCAGGAGAAAAATGGCCCGTAATAGACTGAGGCTGGAAATTCTGGAATGCAGCCCAGGCTGCTCTTGGGTGGGGCGAGAGGAAGTGGCCTCAAGCTGCCTCAGGAGAGGTTTAGGTTGGAGCTGAGGAACAATTTCTTGTCCTGCAGGGTTGTCCAGGCCTGGCCCAGGCTGCCCAGGGCAGGGCTGGAGTCCCCATGATCCCTGGAGGGGTTTCCAAGGCGTGGAGCTGTGGTGCTGAGGGACATGGCTCAGGGGTGCCCTGGCAGGGATGGGGCAACGCTTGGACTTGATCTGAAAGGTGTCTTCCAACCAAAACAATTCTATGGATTGCCTGATGGACACACAAGTCCCCAATCCTGTCCTCCCTTCCCACCATCTCCAGAATTACTTTAAAGAGCCAGGAAGGACAGTGGCCGAGCCCGGGCTGAGGGGTACACACCCCACCTTTGCCCCACCCAGCTCCCCAGAAGGGCCACCACCGGCTCGGCGCAGCTCGGGAGATCTCAGCAGCTCCTCTCGGTGGGAGGCGGGAACTGTCCAAACAAATGAATCCAAACTCCCACCAAAGGACCCATCCCAAACGATCCGTTTATTTCCAGCCCACGGCGCACACCTCGATCCACAGGGGAGGAATTTCTCTCCCTTGTCCTTAAAGATACCGAAATTATGGGAGGATGAAACACAAAGAGAAGCAGGGACCCGTCCCTTGCAGCTCATCACAGAGGGAAATTTGGGCGTCCCAAGAACCCAAGGCGGCCGCCAGCCCCGGAGATGCCGGACGTGCCACTCAGCGCCACGGTGCCCTCGGGGATGTCACCCTACGAGGAACCGCGTCACTGCCGGCGCCGTCCGGGTGACGAGCGGAACGCTGACGTGAGGTGGACATGGCAACGAATGCCCAACCGGGAGGCCTGTTGGGAACTGCCGTGCTTCGGTGCCGCGAGAAGGCCCCCGGCGGGAGCACGGGAGGAGGCGGGAAGCGGGCGGAGCTGGATCTGCCGCACAGGGAGAGCAGGGAAATAAATGGCTTTGCGGCTCCTCCAGCCGACTTCTACCGGGAGATTCACGTACGAGTCCCTCACTCAAGTCTTTTGAAGAGTTATCCCAAGTCCCCTGGATAAAAACAATCTGGTTGGAGAAGGAGGAGAGTCCAGAGCTGCTCAGTGATTCTTTTTGGTTGAGCCGAAACCAGAGAAGCCCATCACAGCTGCCATTTCGTCGTCCTCTTCGAAGGTCAGATCTTCCTCCGCCCGCCTCTTCTTCTCTCGCTGCTTCTCCTTCTTGTAGGCCTTGGCCTTCTCCTCCTGCAGCCAGGGACGGAACGGCACGACCGCGTCAGCCCCCGGAGCCGAGGCGGCAGAAATCCCGTCCTGCAGCCTCCAGGGAGGTTTCCCACCCTCTCCAGACCACCCCATGAGCAGTCACGTGGAACAGCTTGAGTTGGAAGGGACCTTCAGGATCATCCAGTTCCAACCCCTCTGCCATGGGCAGGGACACCTCCCACTAACTCCCATTCAAAGCCCCATCCAACCTGGTCTTGGAACACATCCAGGGCTGGAGCACCTGTGCCAGGTCTCACCACCTTCACAGGGAAGAACTTCTTCTTAATTTCTCATGTAAACCTACTCCGTTCCAGTTTAAAGCCATTACCCCTCCTCCTACCACCGTCTTAATCTCTCTTAGTGGCCACCTCTGAGCTCAGACTGAATCTTCCCAAAGACCAAGAAAGTCTTTTTCACTGATTTCAGGATGGCTTGGATGAGACCTTTCCCATTTCTGAGTACAGCTCGATGCTGCCATCGATACCGCGGCCAAGCGCCCGCGTAGGTCCGGCCTCGAGGGGTGTGGGATGTTTTCTATCCCTTTTCCTCCTGTTTAAAGCCTCCTGACAGTTGTGAGGTCATAAAATATCAACCTCCTCCCCAGATAAAACTGAAATGCTGAAACTCAGCAACTGCTGTAATAAAGGAGTCGAAAACAGATCTTCCCCTTTCTCCTGAGACTCCTTCAGTACCAGCAACTCGGCGTCTGCTCCGCCAAGGGCCGGTACCGCTCGGCCCGCCAGAGCCAGGGCTGCTCGCCGGGCCGGGCGCCCGAGCTCTGAGGGGCTCAGGGGAGGGTTTTGGCAGCGAAGAGGTTGAGCTGCTCTCCTCAAAGAGGTTTCCTCAGTCAGGATCACGAGCCCTAGAGCAGCACCGGGCTTGGACTGGGTGATGGAGCAGGATGCTCCCAGCCAAGCGGCCGGCCCTGCCGGGCCCGTCACCTCCACGGTGCTGCACAGGGAGACTCGAATGGGCACCGAGTGTTAACGGCTGGTTGTTCTGTGACTGCTGATGGAGGAGAAGCTTCCACAGGAGCTCCTCAGCAAGGCCAAGGGCCAGGTCCTGCTCTCAGGTCACCCCAACCCCCTGCACCGCTCCAGGCTGGGGCAGAACGGCTGGGAAGTGCCCAGTGGGAAAGGTCCTGGGAGGGTTGGTCAAGAGGTGGCTGGAGATGAGTCAGTGAGTGCCCAGGGGGACAAGAAGCCACCAGCATCCTGGCTGGGGCAGCACTTGGGGGGCAGCAGGGCCAGGCTGCCTCCACACCTCCCTCCCAGCACAGCACAACCCTCCCAGAGCCCTTCTGCCCTCAGGGAGGCCACACCGAAGCCACATGCCATGTGGAGAAGGATCCCAGCATTCCCAAGAACTAGGGAAGGTGCTGGACAAAGACCCAGAGCAGAGGACACAAAAAACAAATGTCAAAGAACCCAAACCCAAATCCTGCTGCCGAGAACAAGGCTCCTGTGGAACCAGATGAGGAGCCAGGGCTGATGTCCTCACAGACTCTGTTTCCAGGGGAGCTCTGTGTCACCAGCCGCTGCCCAGACCCACCTCCTCGCGGAGTTCCTTCATTCTCTCCTCAAAGTCGTAGTCCTTCTGCTTCTCCTCCATCTTCTTCTTGTTCACCTCAAAGCGTTTCTTCACCTGGTCCAGCGTGGAGCGCTCCACCCGCATGGACATGCCAAGATTTCTCTGGTCTAAAAAAGAGGAGCGGGATCAGCTGTGTCCAGCAACACTCATGGTCTCACATCACCCCTGTTCCCAATTTACCCATCTCAGCTCCGCAGCCTCCTCCTGCCCATCACCTACCCCCTCCAAGCAGCTCCCAGAGCCAGACCCCTCACACACTGGGCTCTACACCCCCAAGGCTCTCAAGGTCCTGCACATGGGAAGGAACAACCCCCTGCACCAGTAAAGGTTGAGAGTAGACCTGCTGGGAAAGCAGCCCTGAGGAGGATTTTGGAGTCCTGGTGGACAGTAAGTTCCCCATGAGCCAGCAATGGGACCTCGTGGCCAAGAACTGGTCTCCTGGGGGCATTCAAAAGAGTGTGGGCAGCAGGTCAAGGGAGGTTCTCCCCCCAGCCTCTCTACTCTGCCCTAATGAGGCGACCTCTGGAGTACCAGGTCCAGTTCTGGACTCCCCAGTTCAAGAGAAACAGGAACTACTGGAAAGAGTCCAATGGAGGCTGGGAAGCTGCTGAGGGGCCTGGAGCATCTGTGTGGCCAGGAAAGGCTGAGAGCCCTGGGGCTGTTCAGCTGGAGAAGAGCAGCCCCAGAGGGGAGCTGAGCAAGGCTGAGCAAGAGCTCAAGGGCTCCCGAGGAGCAAGAGGCTGGGGCCAGACTCTGCTCAGGGGTGCCCAGCGCCAGGACAAGGGGCACCGGGCACCAGCTGGAACCCAGGAGGTTCCATCTAAATACGAGGATAAACTGGGAACTCTTTCCTCTTGTCTTTATCTGGGCCTGAGTGAACTGCATCACTGCAGCAATGGGGGGAAGGACCAGACACAAGAGAGGACAGTAAAACCACCACACTGCTGGACCCAATTCTAGGAGCAAACTACAGTCTGAAGAACTCAGAGCCGCATCCTGGAGCTCAGGGACCAGCAGGTTTGGAGCTTCAGCCTCAACTTCTACAAGAAGGTTCTGATTCCAAACTGGGCTAGTCCTGTGGTTTTCCTTACTGAAGAATTTCTTTCAAGTTTCAGTGCCGCCAGATTTCTGGGGGAGCCATCAGGATTGGCTGCCCTTGGGCTTCTCGTGGCACCGACACTCTGAGCGAGTGGGCAAAATACTGAGTAGGCAAAATTCCTTCTCCTGACCAGAATAAACCAGGCACTGTTTCTGCTGGACTTATTCCACAAAAATAGCCCAGCACGCTGGAAGGTGCCGGGAGATAAAGGCAGCACCTCCACAGCTCTCCTGGGCAACCAACCACCTGAACCTGGGTCTCCAAAGCACACTGATCCATCTGCAAGTGTTCTGTTCTCAGACACTGGTGATGAAGGAAGATGGATAAGGAAGAAAATTCATAAGGAAGAAATTTTTGACCCTGAGGGTGGTGAGAGCCTGGCCCAATTTGCTCCAAGAGGTGGTCGCTGCCCCACCCTGGAACCATTCCAGGGGAGGCTGGATGGGGCTCTGAGCAACCTGCTCTAGTTGCAGATGGCCCTGCTCCCTGTAAGGGGTGGGACCAGAGGAGCTTGGAAGGTCCCTTCTCACCAAAACCAGTCTGGGATTCTGTGATTCTATGAAGGGGACAGCCCAGAGTGTTCCAGCAGCTCCTGAACTCACCTGGCTTTTGACCTCACCCAGCCCTTGACCTCACCCAGCCCTTGACCTCACCCAGCCCTCCAAGGAGGCAGAAAAATGATCCTTACGTTTTTTGCCGTTGATGTGATCCAGGAAGTTGATGGAGTCCTTCACCACACAGTCACACACGTTACAGTAATAGCTGGTGGGAGAGAGAAAAGAAAATGAGCTCCAAAGCACAAGACAAACCTCATCTCGCAGAACAACTCCTTGAGATAATCTGGATTGGGAAATTGGCACGTCGCTGGGCACACGGGTCCTTTCTCTAGGGCAAGAGGGAAGTGACTTCTGTTACAGAGAGTCCTGGTGACCAGAGAAGCACAAGGACACCCCAGACTGACGGCATCGTCCCCTTGAGACTCAACCAGCAGGGTGGGATGGCCTGGCAGAGAAGGCTCTTTGGGGAAGTTGGTCGCGAGGCGGCTGGAGATGAACCAGAGAGTGCCCAGGGGGCCAAGAAGCCCCCAGCATCCTGCTGGGTCAGCATTGGGGGGGCAGCAGGGCCAGGGTGGGGATCGTCCCCCTGCACTGGGCACTGGAGAGACCGCCCCTCAAATCCTGGGGTCAGGTTTGGGCCCCTCCCTCCCTCCCAGAAGGACCTGGAGGGGCTGGAATGTGGCCAGAGAAGGGCAACGGAGCTGGGGAAGGGTCTGGAGCAGGAGTGTGGTGAGGAGCGGCTGAGGGAGCTGGGCTGGTTCAGCCTGGAGAAAAGGAGGCTCAGGGGAGACGTTCCCGCTCTCCACAACTCCCTGAAGTTCAGGAGGTTGGAGCCAGGGGGCGTCGGGCTCTGCTCCCAAGGAACAAGCACCAGGACAAGAGGAAGCGGCCTCAGGCTGCTCCAGGGGAGGTTTAGGTTGGACACGAAGAAAACTTTCTTCTCCTCCAGGGATGACAAAAACTGGAACTGCCTTCTCAGGGCAGGGCTGGAGTCCCCATGATCCCTGGAGGGGTTTCCAAGGTGTGGAGCTGTGGTGCTGAGGGACAGGGGTCGGTGGTGCCCTGGCAGGGATGGGGGAACAGTTGGACTTCATGATCCTAAAGGTCTGCTCCAACCAGACTGATCGCACCTCCAGCCCCAGCTGCTGCCCGGGGCTGCCCCTCCCCCCGTCACTGGCTGTCGGGCTCCCGCAGCCAGACCCCCCCCGGCTTATTCCTGGGAGCAGGACCTACCCTCCCATCTCGGACTGCGGGGTGGTCTTGGTGATGACGATGGTTTTCCCCAGCTTGGATTCCAGGTCCACTTTGTAGTCTCGGTGTCGCAGAAGTTCCCTCTTGACGGGCTGAGCCGGTTTGCCTAAACCAGGAGGAAAACCATGAAAGTGTTCAGGGAAAAGGTCAAGCTGGAGATGCCAGAGCTCACGGTGCCCTTGGGGAAGAGGGGCCTGTTGGGAACTGCCGGATTGACGCAGAAATTGCATCTGGGTTTTAGGATGTAATTTTCTCCTCACCGTTTCCCGGTTCTTATAAGAAGCAGGTAGATCTGGGAGGTATCTCCACCTCCGACCTGGGATCTGAGATCCCCTCTTTCCTCCCCCTCCCTAAAGGAGAGGCCGAGGCAAAGTTTCTCCGTCATTACTTTTGCCACTAACACACACTCAGCGGCCAGCGCAGGGAAAAGGATCGGAATCAGCCAGGGAGCCTCAAACTGCCCCGATTTCCTTCTGGGATCTCCTTCCGAGCTGCTCTCTCAACTCCATCCCCAAGTCCAGGAGCTGGAGCCACCTGCTGCCCAAGGGGCCGAGCCGGCCTGGAATTCCTACGCTACCCACCATCTTTCTTTTCCCTCTCTTCCGTGAGGCGCTTCTCGGCGAGCTTCTCGTATTCATCCTTGTCCCACTTCCGGCGGAAATCCAGGTTCTTAGTCTGAGGAGGAAGCAAAATCCGTTAACATTTGTGCTCCAGTCTGACCAGCTCTGCGGGAAGAGGTGGAACCACTTGGCGTTACATCCCCGTGTCCTCTGCTTCCATAGGAAGGAATTCAGGATGGGAACGAAGGGAATGACTCTCCAGAAACCTGGAGCTACTGCTTCCAGAAGGATTCCCGCGAGGTGGTCGCTGCCCCATCCCTGGAAATCATTCCAGGGGAGGTTGGGCTGGGGCTCTGAGCAACCTGCTCTAGTTGCAGATGTCCCTGCTCCCTGCAGGGGGGTTGGACCCGAGGAGCTCGGGAGGTCCCTTCCCACCGCCCGGTAACGGCCACGGCTCGGAACTCAGATCTTTCTTTATTTTCCCTCCTTGGCTCAGGAAGCCGCGTTTCCCTCGGCACCGCAGCCAGAGGTTCACGGTTTCCTAATGAAAAAAAGGAGAGATGTATTTTAAAGCACCTCTGGGAAAGAGACTCCCCCCCCTTCCCCCCCTCGGCTTCTCCGTTCAGCCAAATCAAGAATCCAATCACAATCCCGAGGAAACAAATCCCATCTGAAGCCTCAGCAGAGCCGTTTCCCGCTCCCTCCTCCGGAACTGACCCCCACCGATCGGAACGGAACCACCTCGGGAGAAACTCTCATTTATTCCCTGAGCTCCTTAAGCCCGTTACAGATCTCAGAACAGCTTTTATGAGCCACCCTGAGCAAAAGCAAGGAAAACCAGCAGGGAGCGGGAATGAACATCCAGGGGCATTTTCCGGCAGCTCAACTCTCCCACCTTATCGCGAATCGTAGCCGGTGGGGCCCGGGGAGGAGCTGATTCCCTCGCAATGAAAGGGAAAGAGCCTTTTGCAGCTCTTTTTCCCATTTCCCTCACCCAGAGGCAAAAAAAAAATAAAAATTAAATCCAACTGCGGAACAAGATCTTGGCCAGGTCTTATCTGAAGGAATTTCTCCTCCCTGATCTGCAGAGGGGCTGCAAGCTCCAAAATCTTTATCAACCAACTGCTTTGGGTGAGAGTGTTTTCCAAATAAATTCTAACAGTGAAAAAACAGCAGCGTTCCAGAGCCTCCTGCTATCTCTGGAGACAGACTCCGAGCCACCTGCCCAGTATCAGCATTAAAACGGGGCTCAAATCCAAAGGGAATGCAACCGCTGGCAGCTGGGGATGGCCCGTGGGCCCCATCTCAGTCCCAGGCACCCATCCTGCTGGCCCAGCACCGCTCACTCCTCGGCAGGTGGCTGGGAAGGAAGGGAAGATTGGTTGGGAAAGTGGAAAAATGGAGCCCCTGGCGTGCTGGCTGGGCTCCTACTAAAGGTGTTTACATCTCACTCATCCGATCCCAGCATTCCCAACATCAAATCCCATGGGATCCACAAAGGCAGGACTCCACCGCTACGCTACACAAACCAGGCAACGACAAGGAAACGATCGAGCTCCTCGGGAGTCATCAGAGACTCCGGCATCACGGTGACGGAAGGGGCGGTTTCTCTGGGAAGGGGGGATGGCAGCGGGAGAGGCAGCCGGGAAACCGGGAACCTCGCTCCAGAAGAGCTGCCAAACAAGGCGGCAGCACGAGAGGGAAGGGAAGGAAGGAGCTGCACCCGCGGCCATCACCCAGCCCCGGGAGGCCTCGAGGCGGAGAGAACTGAAGGGAGAACGGGCACCCCCACCCCGGGGGTTGGGGCCAGTTGGGATCTGCTCCCGCCGCCCGGCTGGAACAGGCAGCGGAGGAAGATCGGGGGAGGGAAGATGGGGGTAGGAACCGCCCCCTTTCCGAGCCCCGAAGGCACCGGGGCCTCTCTGAGCTACCCAATGTCGCCTCCCCACCCACGCATACGGGGTGAAAAGCAGAGCCGGGCCCTCTCCAAGGGCTCCTGCCCGCTCGGCTCCCCCTCGGCCCCGCCACGTCCCCATCCCGCGGGGTCCCCTCACCCCGCGGCCNCGGTCTCCGCCGCTGACGGCCGCTCTCCGTTCCGGACCAGGGCACCCGCGATCACCCCCCCGCCCACATGGTGCTCCGGGAGCGGCTCCTCGCCGCCGTGGTGACCTGTTTCAAACGGCACGGGGCGGCCGCCATCGACACCCCCGTGATAGAGCTGCGGGTGAGGCGGCGCTGGCGACACCCCACTACCATCCCTTCCTTCCTCCTTGGTGGGGGGGGGGGACCCTCTCTCTGCTCCCCCGGGGGGTTGGGGGTTCTCCCCGTCTCCCTCGGGCCCGGGGAGGACCCCTTTTCCAAGGGGCTGAGGTTTGGGGCAGGGTTAGGGGATCCCCTTCCCCGTGCGGGGGTGGCCGGGACAGTCCCTCTGAGGTCCCCGGTGTGTGTGGGGACCCTCCCACCTTCTGCCCGGGGTCGATGGGGGCTGGAGGGGGGTAGTGTGTTTTGTGCCCCCCCTTCCTCCGTTTGACCTGTGGGGCTCCAGGGGGTCGTGCTCTGTCCCCCGCTCCCCAGAGCTGCCCCCGCCCGGGGTCCTTGACCCCTTCCCACCCCGTTATCCGCAGGAGATGCTGGCCGGGAAGTACGGGGAGGAGGCGAAGCTGATCTACGAGCTGCAGGACCAGGGCGGGGAGCTGCTGGCCCTGCGCTACGACCTGACTGTATCCTGCGGCCACCTCGGGTCACCCTGCCACCCGCCCGCGGCTCCCATTGTGGTGACAGAAGCCCCTTTCCCGCCCAGCTGGTTGGTGGGACCCCTGAGCTTTCTTCCCTGGGCTGTGGATGTGGCACCAGTAAGCTCCACTGTCCTGGTTTGACCTCCTCCCAGTTTACCTTCCACCTCAGCACGTTCCTGTCCCGCCCGTCCCATTTTCCCAGGGCCTCGGTGGTAGTCCTGAGCTGGCAGTGGTTTCCAGCAGGGTGTCCGTGCTGGGCTTCTCCAACCTCCAGGTCTCACCGCCAAGCTCTCCTCTGAATGTCTATGTGTCTGAGCTATACGTTGAATTCTCTCCCATCGCACCCTGAGAGGGCGAAATGACCTCGCAAAGGTCCCCGACTGTGAGACTCTGACCTCCTGTGGGGCAGAAGAAAGAGAGGGAGTTGTCCCGGTGTTGGAAGGAGCTCACTGTGGTTCATCACCCTCATGAAGGTCTCCCCAGAGGGCAGCCAAAGGGGCTCTGGGCGCTTTAAGGTTGAGGTTACTGCTGCTCAGAGGGTCTCCACGTTCCCGTCCTTAACTCCTGGGCCACCCAGGTGCCCTTCGCTCGCTACCTGGCCATGAACAAGATCAGCGCCATGAAGCGCTACCACGTCGCCAAGGTCTACAGGCGGGACAACCCGGCCACCACCCGGGGCCGCTACAGGGAGTTCTACCAGTGCGTGAGTGTTGTGGTGGCCGAGATCACGGTGGGGGTCTGGCCGGGTTTTTCCAGATGGATTCTCCTCAGTTGCTGCGGGGCCGTGTCATGGGGGGTCTCAAACTAGATGAGGCTCGTAGTCAAAAATCAGGTTTCTCCTACTTAAAATTGTTTGGTGCTCTGAGAAACATCCATATGTCGAATGTCAGCTCAGATGTCAGTCCAATGGAATTTCAGGTGGCCAAGAAGCCACCTGGCTGGGACAGCTCTGGGGGGCCAGCAGGGCCAGGGCAGGGATTGTCCCCCAGAACTGGGCATTGGGGAGGCCCCTCCTCAAATCCTGGGTTCGGTTTTAGGCCCCTCCCTCCCAGAAGGAGCTGGAGGGGCTGGAGTGTGGCCAGAGAGGGGCAACGGAGCTGGGGAAGGGCCTGGAGCAGGAGTGTGGTGAGGAGCAGCTGAGGGAGCTGGGCTTGATCAGCCTGGAGAAAAGGAGGCTCAGTGGAGACTTTCTGGCTCTCCACAACTCCCTGACAGGAGGTGGGTTGGGCTCTGCTCCCAAGGAACAAGTGACAGGACAAGAGGAACTGGCCTCCAGTTTCCCCAGGGGAGGTTTCGGTTGGAGCTGAGGAACAATTTCTTCCCCTTCAGGGTTGTCCAGGCCTGGCCCAGGCTGCCCAGGGCCGGGCGGGAGTCCCCCTGATCCCTGGAGGGGTTTCCAAGGTGTGGGGATGTGGTGCTGAGGGACAGGGGTTAGTGGTGCCCTGGCAGGGATGGGGCAGCGCTGGGACTCGATGAGCTTAAGGATCTTTTCCAACCAGAACAATTCCCTGATTCCACAGTTCTTTGCTTTAAGCGTAAGTGTTAGGGATGATAACCCCACCTGTGTATCGCTCACCTAAAAGACGAGGCCTCTCAGCCTTTGAAGGAATTTCGTTCGGTGGTTCCCCGACTGCAGACCCGCTGCTCCCAGTTTGCCCAGTCACCGCCAGCTGGGCCTCTCGACCCCCAGACCTCAGCTTCGAGGTTCAGCTCTTTACTCTCAGCGTTCGAGAAGTTTTGGCCTTTACCAGGGTGGCTGCCGCAAACCGAAGCCCACCTGGAGCTTCTGCCGCTTCTTCTGCCCTCAGGATTTTGACATCGCCGGGCACTTCGATCCGATGATTCCCGACGCCGAATGCGTCAAGGTCGTGCACGAGATCCTGAGTGACCTGCAGCTCGGGGACTTCCTCATTAAGGTGAGACCAGAGTGGATGAGGTGCCGGTGTCCAGGCACCAGGAGACACCAGCAGTGCTTCCCACACCTCTGGGGCAAGAAGAAACGGGGATGGGATGGGATGGGATGGGATGGGATGGGATGGGATGGGATGGGATGGGATGCTCTCGGAGCCAACTGTCCCTCTGCCATCCCCAGGTCAACCACCGGGGAATTCTGAACGGAGTGTTTGACGTCTGCGGCATCCCAGAGAGCAAGTTCATCCCGACGTGCGCTACTGTGGACAAGCTGGAGAAGGTGAGCGTTGGGAGGTCGCTTCAGGCTTGGGGGGGTGGACATCTCAGACTGCGCAGGGTGTTCCCACCACGGAGATGTTCACGGCTGGTGTTGGTGAAGGGTTTAGGGAGCTCTTGGGCGTGGTTAAGGATAAATCCTGGTGTTCCCAGTGGTTTCCGTTCGCAGCTCCTCTGGGAGATGCGGATCGTTGGTGAGGTTGCCGACCGCCGGCTCCCCGCACGTGTCATGAGCGCGTGGCTGGTGGTGACAGTGGGTGATGAGAACGTCCTGCAGCAGCGGATCTTCTGTCCCCTGGCAGATGCCGTGGGAAGAAGTGAGGAGCGAGATGGTGGGAGAGAAGGGGCTCTCTCCTGAGGCCGCGGATCGCATCGGGGAGTACGTCCGGCTGCACGGTGAGCGAGCGCTGGGGGGCCCTCCCCCTCCCCGGCCGGGCCTGTGGCTGCGGGGGCCACGGTGCTGAGNGCAGAGGGCTCTGGGGAGCCAACTCTGTGTGTCAGAGCGCCACAGCTCCACGGTATTCGAGGGAAAGGAATTTTGGGGGAGGCGTAACTCCTCTGATGGCTGAACATCCGTGCGCAGAAGACGGGTGTGAGCAGCCAAGGGCAACGTTTCGTAGCAGACGCCGAGGAAGTGTTAGAGGTGGGCCCTGAGCTCTGGCTCTGGCCCTGAACTTTGTGTCCTTGTCACTCTGCTCTCGTCTATGGCCCGTGAAGTTTTTTTTATCCTGGGGATTGTGAGGTGGTGGGTTTGGTACCGACCGCGGCCCTCACTCTGTCATGAGCAGCCTGGGAAAGCCTGCATTGAAATTTGTCACAGCGCTTAGGCCTGAGCTTGTGATTCGAGGCTGAGGCCGTGTGTTTGTGTCTGGAGAATCAAAGGAGACATCAGAAAGCTGTCCAGGTCCTATCCAGGAGGGAGGCCGAGGTCTGATGGGGACAGCAGCACAGGACTACGTGTGGATTCTCTGGGGGGACTGACGAAAGGTGCCCGTGCTGTTTTAGCTGTGCACTCGCTGTGCTTCTGGAAGGTTGGCCCTGCTCCGTAACATTCACCGCGTGCTCGTGGGCGGCTTTTGAGTTTGTAGCCAAGTTAAGGTCTAAAGATCGGGCGAGATGAGCTTCTGCTGTGACCCCACATGTGCATCTGTCCCCACAGGCTTCTCGGGAGAAGGTTCGAACGACCGAGACCCAAGTGCTGGTGGCCACGCCTCAGAAGCACTTACTCGCTGCGAGGCTGAAGCTCATCTCCGAGCTGTGGGATGCAGGGATCAAGGTGAAGTACGGACTTGGGGCTTGGCAGTGCTTCAGGGTGAAGGAGGGAGAGCCGGAAGGGAGCTGTACCACAGCGAGACCAGCTCCAGGAGTTGTCTCTTCAACATCTGGGCCTGTCTGAGATCACACAGGCAGAGAAGACCGAGGCAACCGCTCGCAGCAGAAGGAACGAGGAGTTTTCGATGGGGTTTTGGATCTGGCTGTTTAGCTCCCAAGACCCCATCGGAGCAAATGTCGTGTTGGTGATTCACCTTCTCTGCTCCCTCCCAGGCAGAGATGCTGTACAGAAAGGATCCCAAGCTGCTGAAGCAGCTGCAGTACTGCGAGAACACGGGGATCCCCCTGGCTGCCATTGTAGGAGAGCAGGAGCTGATGGATGGAGTCGTCAAGCTGCGGGATGTGGCAAGAAGAGAGGAGGTGAGGATGGCTTTTGATACCGGGTTTGAAAGCGCTGCCGAAACCTAGAGATTACTGAAAGGCTCTGGGTTTTTTCCCGGTGATGTTGTTCCTTCGGGGAGCTGTAGCACAGATCTGTCGGGTGACTGCTTCAGAAAACCAGTCCCAAAGTGCACTGGTATCCACAGTGAGACCTCAGAGGCAGCTGGAACCCAGCTCTGCTCCCAGGTCCAGTGCTTCTACCTCCTCCTCTCCGTTTGCTTTCTAGGTCGATATCCCAAGAGAAAAGCTTGTCGAGGAGATCCGAAGGCGGCTGGAGGCCTAGGACTTTTCTCACCAGAGCTGCTTGACTGAACTGCCGGACACCTGGAACCCTCCAGTGCCCTCAGCCGTTCGCTAAATCCCGTCACCATCTACTGGGCCGAGGCAGCATCAACACGAGCTATCGGCTTGGAAAGGAGCCAGGATGCTTTTAAAAGTTACAGACTGTGCTGTCACCAGGTGAACCCGCTGGTAAAGGACCAGTGAAGCTTGTGGGTTCCTGATGCTGCAGTACCGTTTCCATCCCTTGGATGGAGGTGGCGGCAGTGGTGGCCTGGGCACAGATGGACATGCAGCTCAAGCAGGATCAGGCTGAGCTCTGCAGTGGCGGGGGTGGGGCTGGGGGGTAATCAGCAGTGGCGTTTCGGGTGCCCACAGGCTCAGGACGCAGGGAGAGGGCGGCAGGAGCCAGCCCGGACCTGCAGCCGAGTTCT
>VWZK01011970.1:47282-60181 GCA_013396935.1 Baryphthengus martii
GGGGGCGGGGGAGGGGGCCGGGGTGTGGTGGGGGTTGCTGTGGGGGAACTGGGAGCAGTGGTGCAGGTGGTGGCATTGGAAAGAGGGGTGTTGGAGAGGGTGGGAGCGCTGGGCTGGAGGTGCCTGGAGAGAGTGTGCAGGGGAGACTGGGAGGGGGAAGTGGTGACACTGGTTAATGTTAGGTTGGAGAGAAGAGTGCTGGGGGTGTTAGGATTGGGAGGAGGATGCTAGAAACTGCAGATGCTGGGGTGGATGGTGCAGGGGCTGGGAGGGTGGGAGGTGTGGGGACTGGGGGACAAGTGTTGGTGTTCGTGGGGGGTGCTGAGATTGGGGGGGTCGTCTCAGAAGTGGAGGAGCAGGGGGTGCCCCTCTGCTTGCTGTGGGAGACTGGGGAGTCCGGGCGTACTGGAAACACTTAGGCTGGAGGTACTGGGGAAGGGCTGGAGGCTGGGCCGGGCTCACCCCAGTCCCCTCCTCCTTCCCTCCTCAGATTGCGAAGGAAGTGGCGAAACTGCTGGAGATGAAGGCGCAGCTTGGGGGGGACGAGGGGAAACACAAGTTTGTGCTCAAGACCCCGAAGGTAACTTCCCGCAGCGCTCGCGCGTCTCTCCGTGTGCACATCCCGCTCCCCTCTGGCACCTCTCACCTGGCTGCGTGAAATCCCAGCCCTGCCTGCCTTGCTTTGGTCGGTGTTTCCGCTCCCCTTCTCACATTTGGCGAGGGGTGGAAACATCCCTGGGAGCATCCAACCAGGATACCCAACTGAAAGACTTCCCGGTGCTTCTGTGGCCGCCCTCGCGCTGGTGTGGGCAGGAAATTAAATTCCTTTTTGGTAGAGCTTGGTCGTAGCTGCCCAGCAGGAGTGGTCTCGGATCTGCTGGGATTGCACTGTTTGAAGTGAGGCCATGACTTGCGTTGCCCCAGTGAGTTTGGGGTTAGGGCTCTTCAGCTCTTGAAGCGCTGACCCTACAAGTACCTGCAGAGCTTGCTCTTGTGGATCGAGGATCCTCAGGCTGGTTCCTGTTCCCTGTTACCCTGGAGCGAGTGGGTGTAGCTGCTGGTAGGTTGGGCGAGCACGGAGTGCTGGGAAGCGCAGCTCTGGTGGTGTGAGGTTTGTTGGAGGGTCTCTTATTGGAGGTCTCTCTTTCAGGGACATCTTGGGGCATTTCAGGGCTTCCAGGGGCCTGGCAGAAAGATGGGGGCAGACTTAGGAGCAGGGCCTGTTGGGACAGGACAAGGGGGGATGGGTTTAAACTAAAAGAGGGAGATTTAGACCAGAGAGAAGGAAGAAATTTTTGATTCTGAGGGTGGTGAGAGCCTGGCTCAGGTTGCCCTGAGAGGTGGTGGCTGCCCCATCCCTGAAACCATTCCAGGGGTGGTTGGATGGGGCTCTGAGCAACCTGCTCGAGTTGCAGATGTCCCTGCTCCCTGCAGGGGGGTGGGACCGGATGAGCTTTAACAATCCCTTCCCATCCAAATAGTTCTGGGATTCTCTGATTGCGAGGGAACCACCAAGCATAAGCCAACCAAGGGAGCCCTGCCCACGGTGTTTGCCAGGAATGTTCAGCACGTGTTGAAATGTGGGCAGCAAGACAGACCTCTTGGCTTTCAATTCTGCCTTAGTCTGTGGGATGGATAATCCCATTTTCAGAGCTTCTGGAGCCGGTTACAAACGTTGCTCATAAATAAACCAGGTTATGTTAAAGCCTCTGGTTTAAGAAACGTCTCAGAACTGCCTCCCTTGACCATGTCCCTTCTTGCACGTTTTGGAAAATGTAACTGTGCTGTGAGACCTGGGAAACAAGGGGTATTTCCCTCTTTAGAGATGTGGAGAGAGGATTTTGCAGCTCCAGGGGAGCCCGGGAAAGGCAGCAGCTGGGGGGGTTTCCAGCCTGTCTGAGCCACGTCAGTGAACTGCTGAAAGCTGCTCTTTGCTCTGTGGGAGGGGTATGAGGAGGTGCCTGCTCCCAGCTACGCACCAGCCCCCGGAGCGTCAGAGCGGGAGGTTTAATTAATTAGCGGTGATTCAGGTGTTGCCAAGAGCATGGAGGTCCTCACTGAAGTAATTCCGGTAGAGTCCTACGCTTGGGGAGGAATAACGCCCTGCGCCAGTAAAGGTTGGGAGTAGACCTGCTGGGAACCAGCCCTGAGGAGAAGGATTTTGGAGGCCTGGTGGACAATAAGTTCCCCATGAGTCAGCAATGGGCTCTTGTGGCTCAGAAGGCCAAGGGGCTCCTGGGGGCATTCAGAGGAGTGTGTCCAGCAGCTCAAGGGAGATTCTCCTCCCTCTCTACTCTGCCCCAGTGAGGCCACCTCTGGAGTGCTGTGTCCAGTTCCGGGCTCCGCAGTTCAAGAGGGACAGGGAACAACTGGAGAGAGCCCAACAGAGGCTACGAGTATGATGAAGGGACTGGAACATCTCTTATGAGGAAAGGCTGAGAGCCCTGGGGCTGTTCAGCTGAGAAGAAAAGGCTGAGAGGGGATCTTATGCATGTTTACAAATCTCTGAAGGGCAGGTGCCAAGTGGAAGGGACCAGTCTCTTTTCTATGGTGCCCTGGGATAGGATGAGGAGCAAGGGACACAAAGTGGAACCCAGAAAGTTCCACCTCAACATGAGGAAAAACTTCTTTGCTGGGAGGGTGACAAAGCCTGGACCAGGCTGCCCAGAGAGGTGGTGGAGTCTCCTTCTCTAGAGACTTCCCAGGCTGCCCTTGATCTGTTCCTGTATGATCCTGCTCTGGGAGGGGGATTGGACTTGATCTCCAGAGGTCCCTTCCAACTCCCACCATTCCATGATTCTCTGACTCTTGAGAGCAAAGAAATAAACAGGGAGCGCCCCACCGAGCAGCGGATGCACTTCCCGCAGGTATCGCGCTTTGACAAGGTGGCTTCTCTCTGTGTGCGGCTGGGAATTGTGGAGCTGCTGGTTGTTCCACAGCCTCAAAACGTGCCTGTCCTCGGGTCCCACCCCTTGGGGTGGCTCGTTCTGCAGGGCTCTGGCTACTACAGCTGAACCGGAGCCATGTGCTCGAGAGCTCTGCCCTCTCTGACTCCCAGATCTGTGTCGGCTCCCGTTCCCGGTGCCACGAAACTCCTGACGTGGGGGTAGCTCTGCAGACCCCTCGGGTTGTGCCTGAGCTTTGTCCTGATGGTTTCAAGTCGGTCTCGGTGCTGCTTTTTAACCCCCTCGCCCGAGAGGTGGTGTCCGGACCCGATCTCTCCGCTTTGCGAGCAGAACGCGGTTTCTTCGCGCGGCCTCTCGGGTCCGGCCCCGCTGCCTCTAACCCAGCGTGTCCTGGGCTCTCCTCCTCCTCGTCTCCCGCAGGGCACACGGGACTACAGCCCCAAGCAAATGGCCATTCGCGAGAGAGTCTTCGGTGCCATCATCGCCTGCTTCAAGCGCCACGGGGCGGAAGTCATCGACACGCCGGTGTTTGAGCTGAAGGTGAGCGGAGGACACGGCGAGGCTGGTGACGACCCTGCCGTTGAAAGCTCGCCTTGAGTTTTCTTCTTCCGCCTCCTCGGTGTCCCAGCTCTCTTTGTTTTCCGTGTCCTCTGACGGTGCTTTTTGTTCTGGCGTCCTTTTGTTGCAGGAGACGCTGACGGGGAAATACGGGGAAGACTCGAAGCTCATCTACGATCTGAAAGATCAAGGAGGGGAGCTGCTGTCCCTGCGCTACGACCTGACAGTATCCTGCTGCGGCTGGGGGGGAGTTGTCCACTTTCCTGCCCTCCTTTTTGGGCAGTGCTGTCCAGAGGACAGGAGAGAAGGAGGGAGGACAGTGATGGAATCGTGGAATCGTTTTCATTGGAACAGACCTTTCAGATCGAGTCCATTAACCGCCCATCCCTGCCAGGGCACCACTAACCCCTGTCCCTCAGCACCACATCTCCACACCTTGGAAACCCCTCCAGGGATCAGGGGGACTCCCGCCCGGCCCTGGGCAGCCTGGGACAGGCCTGGACAACCCTGAAGGGGAACAAATTGTTCCTCAGCTCCAACCTAAACCTCCCCTGGGGCAACTGGAGGCCGCTTCCTTTTGTCCTGCCGCTTGTTCCTTGGGAGCAGAGCCCAGCCACCCCCTGGCTCCAACCTCCTGAAGGTTCTGAAGCCAGAAGGTCTCCCCTGAGCCTCCTTTGCTCCAAGCTGAACAAGCCCAGCTCCCTCAGCCGCTCCTCATCACAACCCTGCTCCAGACCCTTCCCCAGGTCTGTTGCCCTTCTCTGGCCACGCTTCAGCCCCTCCATCTCCTTCTGGGAGGGAGGGGCCTAAAACTACTCCCAGGATTTGAGGGGCAGCCTCCCCAGTGCCCAGTCCAGTCTCGTGGCTCTAACCCTGTACCAAGAGGAGATCTGGCCAAGTGGTTCAGTTGGGGCAGGGCCTCCTCAGTTATTTACTGGGTGTTGTGCTTCTGTTTGGCAAAGCAGCACTTGGCTGTGGAGTTACAGCAGATCTGTTTTGAGGTGGTTCCTCCTACAGTGAGGTACCCAGACAAGGTTGCTGTGGTTCACGGCCTGCAGGAGACAGATTCCTAAGGTGGTGCTGGAAAATGCCTGTAGGGACACTTAATGGCAGCATGTGTGGCTGTGTCATATTGTGGAGACCTTGGAGAGCTGTGGGGAGTCCAGCCAGCTCTTCACAGTTGTTTTTGCCCGCAGGTGTGTTCCTCATGAGCCAGCAACAGGGCCTTCTGGCCAAGGAGGCCAATGGGCTCCTGGGGGCATTCAGACAATTGTGGGCAGCAGGTCAAGGGAGGTTCTTCTCCCACTCTACTCTGCCCCAGGGAGGCCACCTCTGGAGTATTGGGTCCACTTCTGGACTCCCCTGTTCAAGAGAAACAAGGAGCTACTGAAGAGAGTCCAGGGGACACTGGGAAGCTGCTGAGGGGCCTGGAGCATCTGTGTGGCCAGGAAAGGCTGAGAGCCCTGGGGCTGTTCAGCTGGAGAAGAGCAGCCCCAGAGGGGAGCTGAGCAAGGCTGAGCAAGAGCTCAAGGGCTCCCGGGGAGCGAGAGGCTGGGGCCAGACTCTGCTCAGGGGTGCCCAGCGCCAGGACAAGGGGCACCGGGCACCAACTGCAACACAGGAGGTTCCCTCGGAGCAGGAGGAGCAACTTCTTTGGTGGGAGGGGGTTGGAGCCTGGCCCAGGCTGCTCAGAGAGCTTGGGGAGTCTCCTCCTCTGGAGAGATTCCAAAGGCGCCTGGACCCTGCGCTGCTGGGCCCCCTGCTCTGGGTGACCCTGCTGGAGCAGGGGGGTGGCACCAGAGGAGCTCCAGAGGTCCCTTCCAATCCCCAGCGGTCCGTGGTGTTGTGATTGCGTGTGCGCCACACTGTGCTGGGTGTTGGGGAGATAGTGAGGGCCCAGCACTGCCTGTGACTGATTAACTGGGCAGGGTGGTCCTTCCCCGTTCCCATCCTTAACCCCACCCTCCCAGGTGCCCTTCGCTCGCTATCTGGCCATGAACAAGATCACCAACATTAAGCGCTACCACATTGCCAAGGTCTACAGACGGGACAACCCGGCGATGACCAGGGGCCGCTACAGGGAGTTCTACCAGTGTGTGAGTTTGGCCATTGCCGGGGATGCTGCCGAGGGCGGCTCCAGGCCGGGCAGCGCTCCAGGGGACGCAGCACCATAAACATGTTGGCCCAAAGGCTGCGGAAAGCTCGGGAGGATCCACTAATCTGATGGCTGTGAAACCAGCTTGAGTGTGGGAGTGTGGACGGTGGCTGTTGACCCAGGGTGGTGGGTATCGGGGAACGTTGTCGTGCAGCCCCCAGGTGCCCCAGGTCTCAGTGCTGTGGAGAAGGGCAGCTCCTGGCTCCATCCCGCAAGCAGAGGGGAAGAATTTCGTTCTGATCCCAAATCTGGCAACAGTTGGACTCCCGGGTGTGTAGCAGGACGCAGGAACCAGGCATGAGTGACTCAGCCGTAGCAGGTGCTGCTTCTGTCCCTGCTTAGTCTTTATTCCAAAGGAAGGGAAAAACCCAGAGGCCAAAATCAGAACAGGGAGAAAAGCAATTTCCTCTGTGGCTTTCTCAGGAGCCCCGAGGAACAGCTTTGTCTCTGCGCTAACACAGTCCCTAGGGCCTCATATGCAAACACATTCCTGTTGGGAATGTTCCTGTTTCGTTGTACAACCCCTGTGGACCCGGCTCCAGCTTCGTGAGCTCCCCTCTCCACACGCCTTGGGGTCTTTGCCTCCTCTCTCCTCTGAAAGACTGTTCCAAGGTTTCACTCCTTGGAGAGCCAGAAACAGTCGTCTGTTATCCCGACACGTGTGTCTGATAGTTTCCTTCTCCTTGTGCCAGTGCAGCTCTTCAAACAGGAGCTGTCACCCGTCCATAGGGATTCTTCCCCTCTCCCAGATAAACATTTGGGAAATGTTCAGAGAAACCTTCCCCTCCTTTAGCCGTGCGAATCGAGCTCTGTTACCTTCTCTTCCCAGAGATGCTTTGCCCAGCCCGGTGGGTTTTTCTCCATCTCATAATTCACCAGCCTCTAGTTGGCTTTTTTTTTTTTTTTCCTGGGAGGTTTTACCTGTAGTAGCAGCATTTTCCTGAGTGTACCAGAGCTTGCCCAACTTCCACAGGGATTGCATCAGCCTTTCCTGCACTCGGCTGATAGGGATTAACTGAAGTGATCTCATCTTTCCTCCTCCATTGCCCCAGTTTATTTGGGAAGCCAGGTTGAAATGTACCCGCTTAGAATTATTCTTGCACTCAAAACCTCAGTGAAGACTTCGCATTTGGGGATTCATAAATAGGAGTAGGATAAGAGATCTCCAGTTGTTTCAGTGGTTTATTTCTCTCTGGACATTCTTTGCTGTGTTCCAGTCACAGGCTACCAGCCTATGGAAACATCTTGGTGCTGGGCTTTAGCTCTACAGCCCAATTGATCTGGTAACCTCTGGTGGAGCCCACTCAGGCTTTCTGAGCTCTTCTTCTGTCTTGACAGCTGAAACTCGGCTTTTGCCTCAGTGGAGATGGCTTCTCTTGTCTTCTTCCCTGATCTTTAACTTGACTGGTCTGTTTACTAAAAACAGTAACATCCTAAAAATCAAGGAGAAACATCCAGCATTTGGGTCATACCAGATAACAAGTAGTTTTCTCCTCCCCTTCTCTTTGTTCTGTTTGTTTATTGCTGATGTTCGTTCTGCTGCCTCCTTTTGTCATTTTTTGAGGAGCTCTCTTTCAAAGGGCGTCACGTGGCGAACGCTGCCTCGGAGGCAGGGAGCAGATCACGCACCTCCGGAAGCAGAACAGCTTCTCGCAAACGCTCTGCTCTGGCCACGACACGATAGACAGGCTCTTGGAGGTGCAGTGGACACGAGAGCACTGCTGCCATTGATGAAGGAGGGTCATAACCCACCTCCTGTCCCCTCTGGGTCCGGTTGGCAAGGGCCGGTGCTCCCTCACCTCCCGCTTTGGCTGTTTTTTTTGTAAACAAGCTGCTTTTAGCAGAGGAGTTAGGGCTGTGTTGCTGCAGCAGTGCTGTTGGTCACCACCTTCTCTGGAGACATTCCAAACCCACCTGGATCTGTTCCTGTGTGACCTACTCTAGGTGATCATTCAAGGTCCCTTCCAGCCCCCAACGCTCTGTGATTCTCCTGTGCCCCCAGGATTTTGACATCGCTGGGCAGTTTGACCCGATGATTCCTGATGCCGAGTGCCTGAAGATCGTGCACGAGATCCTGAGTGACCTGCAGCTTGGGGACTTCCTCGTTAAGGTGAGGCCAGGAGGGTGTCTCTGGGCCCCAGTGGGAAGCGGTGGGTGTTGTTCCTGTGGTGACACAGCAGCGCCTGTTCCCACTCTAACACCCACTGAGGCCTGGTCCAGACGTTCATCTGCCCCTGTGCCACCTCGTGGTCTATTTGCTAAAAGGCTAGACCTCAGAATCAGAGAATCCCAGAACAATTTGGGTGGGAAGGGATTGTTAAAGCTCATCTGGTCCAACCCCCCTGCAGGGAGCAGGGACATCTGCAACTCAAGCAGGTTGCTCAGAGCTCCGAACAAACATCCCCTGGAATGGTTCCAGGGGTGGGGCAGCAACCACCTCTTGAGGCAACCTGGGACAGGCTCCCACCACTCTCAGGGTAAAAAATCTCCTCTTTTTCTCCAGTCGAAATCTCCCTCTTTTATTGTAAATCCTTTGCTCCTTGTCCTGTCCCAACAGACCCTTTTCAAAACTCTGTCCCCATCTTTCTGCCAGGCCTCTGGAAGCCCTGAAAAGCCCTCAGAAGGTCTCCCCGGAGCCTTCTCTTCTCCAGGCTGAACAAACCCAACTCTCTCAGCCAGACCTCCCAGCAGAGTGTTTCAGCCCTCAGATCATTTTTGTGACAAAAGCTGTAGTCTCAGCTCAGACTTGTCTTCAGCTGGGAGCTCAAGGAGGTTTCCTGAGGCTGCTGGTCACAGAGTTCTCTCCAGCACTCACCACAGTCTCCTGCAAAACATCCTGCAGCCGCCTGAGTGGGTGACTGCCGTATTCACTGCCAGCAGTAGCACCCAGCTCTGGCCTTGTCCCGGCTTCCGATGCCCCCTGAGCAGGGACATCTGTTCCTCTGCGCAGCCTCCACCGGACAGGGTGCAGTTACCTGCCCTTGAACCTCTCTGGGTTGCGCTGAAGAGCTGCTGCCAACAGCAGAAAGTCTTGGGGGACATCTGCTGGTTTCTGTTCCATGCCTAAAACTCGAGAGGGGAACTGGGCAGAGCAGAAGCATCTGTTTGAGGTCATAGTTAATGACTTGCTCCTTCTGCCCCAGGTCAACGATCGGCGCATCCTTGATGGGATGTTTGCAGTTTGCGGTGTCCCAGACAGCAGGTTCCGAACCATCTGCTCCAGCGTTGACAAACTGGATAAGGTACGGGCTGGAGCCCTGGGCTGCTGGAGTTTCAGTGAGTCTCTGCCCTCCGGGCTGCTCTTACTGGTGGGGAAAAAGGCCCTGTGGGTGTTGGTCGACAGGCAGCGGGAGATGACCCAGCGTGTGCCTGGGTGGCCAAGGCGGCCACCAGCATCCTGGCTGTCTCAGCACTGGTGAAACCCAAAGTCTTTGTCCTGGGGCTTCACATTTTTCGGGCAGCAAAGTTGGACACAAACAGATTGTGCAGAGGTACGAGGAGCGGAGTTAGGACCGTACGACCAAACTCTGAGAGCGTTTGATCTGCTGCTTCTCTCATGCGCCTCCTACCCACCCCAACACTGATGGGGTCCTGCTGTGTAGAGCTCAGTTGAGGGCCCATGTGTCTGTTCATCCATATTGGGCAGGACAAGCAGAGACTTTCCCAAGAGACACCACGTCCCTGGAGCAGCAGCTGATGTTCCTTTGTCCCCTGGCAGATGCCGTGGGAAGAAGTGAGGAGCGAGATGGTGGGAGAGAAGGGGCTCTCTCCCGAGGCCNTCAGCATCGGCATCGAGCGGATCTTCTCCATCCTGGAGCAGAGAGTGGAGGTAGGTGCTTTTGGTGCTCAGTGAAGCAGAGAGAAAAAGCAAGAATTTGTGTTCCCCATGTGCCACTGGTCCAGCAGGTGCTGAAGTGAGTCCTCCTTGCCGCAGTCTGATGGAGGAGGCAGCCAGGCCTCTACAGTGCTCTAAGCAGGAGTCAGAACCAGGACATAATTTCAGGTTTTCTCTGGTTTGGGAGATGATTGATGAAGGGCTCTGAAGCTGCTGAGGGGCCTGGAGCATCTGTGTGGCCAGGAAAGGCTGAGAGCCCTGGGGCTGTTCAGCTGCAGAGGAGCAGCCCCAGAGGGGAGCTGATCAAGGCTGAGCAAGAGCTCAAGGGCCCCTGGGGGGCAAGAGGCCGGGGCCAGACTCTGCTCAGTGGCTGGTGGCTCCTGACAGTGCTGGAGCCTCTCCGCTTGCTGCTGCACATCTAACCCAGCATCACCAGCTCACCCGTAGAGCAGGCACCTGCCTCTGCCCAGCTTTTGCCGGGCTTGTGGGTCCTGAGCTGCTTGGAGGACGTCTCTGGGAGGCCGTTGGGTGTGGAGGAAGAGTCTCCAGGCAGAAGCTGGCAGAGAAATTGCTCATTCTCAGCATGTCCCTCAGTCTTCATGGACCTGTGGCACCATGGGGGGTCTGCATTAACCCCCCATTATGAACAAGCACAGAAGATGAGATTCTGCGCCAGGGTGGGGGCTGTGGGGCCTCCTTGACTCAGCTGAGTTTGTGCTGTTCATCTTGATCCTAAAGTGATGGGCTTGGGGTGGTGACCCAACCTGCTCGTAGGGTCTCGGGTATCTCTGTGTGTTTGTGGCATCACTTGAGTCTTGTCTCCTCTCTAGGCCTCTGAGGAAAAGATCAGGACAACGGAGACACAGGTGCTGGTGGCCTCTGCCCAAAAGAAGCTCCTAGAAGAGCGGCTGAAACTCATTGCTGAGCTGTGGGACGCTGGAATCAAGGTATGATTGGGTGATGGCAAAGTAAGGAGCTGCCTGGTCATCTCTCTGCCAGGAATAGACCAGATCTGGCTTTGCTCTGGGAGGAACGAGTCACATGGAGAAGGTGGGCAGCAGATGGGACCTGAAAGGAGCTTGCCTCTTCCCAGTGTCTTCAGTCAGAGTTCCTCCCGGCAGGGCTGGGCAGCATCACTTGGTCAGCCCTGAAATGCTGCAAGGGGCTGCCTTGTGTCCGTTATCTCAGGACAGATTCCCAGTGTGGTAGCTGGGACACCACGCTGCTTCCAGCAGAAACCATGGAGCTCTATAAAAAGGGAGAGCAGGGCCAGGATGGGGCCTGGGCTGTTTGCTGTAGGACAAGAGGAACTGGCCTCAAGTTGCCCCAGGGGAGGGTTATGTTGGAGCTGAGGAACAATTTGTTCCCCTCCAGGGTTGTCCAGGCCTGGCCCAGGCTGCCCAGGGCAGGGCTGGAGTCCCCATCCCTGGAGGGGTTTCCAAGCCCTGGAGCTGTGGTGCTGAGGGACAGGGGTTAGCGGTGCCCTGGCAGGGATGGGGCAACACTTGGACTTGATCATTGTAAAGGTCTCTTCTCTACCACCCCTACCCTCCCCCGCAAAAAACTTAGCAGACAGGCCCAGCAGTGCCTGGTTGAGGAAAGAGGCCGGTGCTGATCCTGGTGCCGTGCTGTGCTTCTCTTCCAGGCAGAAGTGCTGTACAAGAAGAACCCCAAGCTGCTCAATCAGCTGCAGTACTGCGAGGACACGGGGATCCCGCTCGTTGCCATCGTGGGTGAGCAGGAGCTCAAGGATGGAGTCATCAAGCTGCGGGTCGTGGCGACCAGGGAGGAGGTGAGGCCCGTGGTACCTCGGCGTGACAGGGATTGACAGAAGGGCACGAGCCAGGGCTGGCAGACTTGGGGTGGTGGCCTCTTGGGTGCACTTTTGGAGACTGAGTGAGGTGATTCTCCTCAACCCCTCTTGACTTGCTGTGGAGCATGTGCCCTGGTCTCAATTTGCCACCAAGCCCCATATAAGAGGTTCTCAGGACTTTAGATGCTGGCTTCCTCGTTAGATCGTTTCAAGCAGCGGTCTCTCTGGGGACTTCTGTAACACTCTACGTTCCAGTTTCTCATCCCATGCAGTTCTCTGGAGCTGTGGAGCACTGTTGTCTCCAGCTCTGGAGAGTTCCCCATCATGTACCCTCCCTGAAGCCCAAGCTGTTCCTCAGTTCAGGAGCCTGGAACACGGCGGTGGATCCAGTGGGCTGTGTGGCTGCTCGCACTTTCCCTGCGGGACCATCACTGAAGGTCCTGGAGGTGCCCTCTTGGAATGAGTGGGACCAGTGCTGATCTAAGCACTGGTTTTGGCTTTGGAATCAGTAGGAGAGAGTAGGAAGAGCATCACCCTCCTGATGGTTGAGCAGTAGAGGGTTTAGCAGGGTTGCAGGTCACAGGCTCAGCCCAGCTCGATCCCCACAGAGGAGCTGGTGCCGGTGATCTCCAGAGACACTGGGCCACGGATGCGACGCTGGGACCAGAGAAGGTCACGGTACCTCAAGCTGCTTGTGTCGTACTGAAGCCGCTTTATGCTCCCCCCATGCAGGTCAACGTTCGCAGGGAGAGCCTGGTGGAGGAGATCAGGACGCGAACGAACCGGCCTTAAACCGCTCCCGGCCACGTCTCCTGGTTCGTTGGATCCCACCTGACAGATTCCCTCCCGTAACTGCCCCCGCCGGGCCCCGAGGCAGCGGGTGCGGGGTCGGGGGGGCTTCGAAAGCCGTATTTATTCTTGTCTCGCGCCCTCCTTTCCCCGGCGGGCGCGGAGAGGCTGCCGCCACCGACTCCTCGGGCCTGCCCTGATCCTCCAGTCGATGTCGCCAAGAAGCTGTTTCGCCAGGCGGCTCCGGTGACGTGGGGAGAGCCCTGGTGCTGGCAGGGGACCCCGGGGTGGTCTTGGCCGCAGCTTCTCGTTCCCATCGCTTCGAATCAACCTCTCGCTCGCTGGGCTCAGCCCCGCGGGGAGGTGACCTTCTCGCCAGCGAAACGCGCCACGGCTGCTCCCAGTATCGTACCAATAAACGTGCCAGCCCCCCCCACCCCGCGGCTCTGCTCCCTGCCTCCCACCCGCACCCTGCGAGGGGTGCTGTGGAAATGTCCCCGTGGATGGCTCTTCACCTTCTCGCTTCTTCATCCGCCCTCACCAGGTGCAGGGGGTGTTTTTCGGGGTATCCCGACCCACCCGTCAGCTCCCACCGCATCCCGCCCCCCAACCCACCCCTCACCCGGAGCTTCCAGCGCGNNGGAGCTTCCAGCGCGGGGCTGGGGGGTGGTCGCAGCTCCGGGGCGGTCGCTGCGGTCGGTCCCGTCCCCCATCCTGTCCCGTCCCTGCCCCTCCCGGGGCGGAGCGGCCGCGCCGTCGATGGGCGGAGCGGCGACGCTGGAACTTTCCAGAGGCCGGCCCGGGAGGCGAGGAGCGGGGGGAAGAGCGGCGATGGGTGCGGGG
>VWZK01011970.1:72238-93142 GCA_013396935.1 Baryphthengus martii
GGGGCGGTGGCGGTGGGACCGGGGCCGGGGCCGCCGAGGCCGCGCTGGCCCCACGCGCACTCACCTCCTCCTCCTCCGCCATGGCGGCGCTGCTCATTTGCATAGCTCCGCCTGTTCATTTGCATGACACCGCCCCCGGAACCACCTACTTTAGCAGTGCGCGGGGGGAGCTGTTTGGAGTGGGCCGGTAGAACTGTGGCTTCGTCGCCGTTTTAAAAGTGCGCGCCCTTTTTGCTACTGGTTCGAGCCCCATTCTGTCCGTTTTCTTCGTGATTTTTTTTTTTTCTGTTTTTCAGCCGTTCTTGCCCCACGGGCTCCCCAGTTTACCCCACGGGGAACATCACGGCCTCAGCATCGCCGGGGAGGGGACGGCCAGGACCAGGCATCGCTTTCAAGGCCTGGTGCTGACAGAGCAAGCGCAAGGTCCTAGCCCAGGCTCCAGCCCCGCTAGAGGCCACTGGCACTGTCCCTGTCCTTGTCCCGAGGGGTTATTCCAGCTCCCTGCTGCCCCTGCACCAGGGACGAGCTTTTCCTGGTGCTGCTGCTTGGGATGATCATCGCTCCTGTACCCCACAGAGCCCACCCCTGCCAAGGGGGCAGTCACAGAATCACAGACTGCCTTGAGTTCAAAAGGACCTTCAAGATCATCCAGTTCCACCCCCTTGCCATGGGCAGGGACACCTCCCACTGGAGCAGGTTGATCAAAGCTCTCTCCCCCCCGCCGAGCTCAGCTGAGCCCAGGGTGTCTGCTGGGTGGGAGAAGGGGCCCAAGCCCCCCTTGCGGCCCTGAATCCTGCCCCAGACCCCTCCTTCTGCCTCCACAAGCAGCTGCTCACCCAAATTTAACACACTTTTATTAAAGCTACAACATTTACACATCACAGGCTCTAGCTCAGAGGGACAGCCCCTCGGCACGAGGCTGGGACACAGACACCCCCGTAGGCCACCCAGCCCCGAGCAGAAAGTGGCCGGCGTGGGGGCCAGGAGAGTGCACCAGCAAGCTCCAGAAAGGCAGCACCCAGCAGGCCGGGGTGCTAGGAGCTGGAGGAGAAGGTACTGGAGGCATCAGTACTTGGGACGCTTCACCTCAACCCTGGAAGAGACAGAAGGACAGGACAGAAGTGAGGATGCAGAACAGACAGCTCTGCCGCCCCCTCCTCCAGGGCTCAGCACCGAGGGCCACAGTTTCACCCCACAGAGCAGTACGGGGGGGAGAGGGGCAAACAGCTCCTGAGGGCACCCAGCAGGACAGGGTGGTCAAAGAAGAGCCCCAACCTGGCCCTGGGGTCTGCTCAGCACCCGCCTGCAGCGCAGGGAAGAGGGGCCCTGCTGAGGGGGGCAGGAGCACCCTGAGGGGACCAAATCTTCCCTCCTCTCCTTCCAGCCCCATTGCCCAGAGCAGAGACGACGTTACTAACCCATCAGCCTCCAACTTCTTCCTCTTCTCGATGATCTGCAGAGAAAGTACAAAGTCCCGTCACCCTCAAGGTAGCTGGTGGCCCTTGAGCACACAGAAGGGTTTTGGGGTGGAAGATACACCCAGGGAGAGCTGTAGCCAGGGCACAGCCACCTGAGGTGATCCAGAGTCATCCACAAGCTGTCCAAAGTCCAGAGAAGCTTGGGCTGTTCCCTCTTTGTTCCATTTTGGCCACCAAAGACCCTTTGTTCTCACCTTCCCCATGCCCATCCCGTACCGCTGGGGTGTCCACGGCCAGCTGCCCCTGCCAGGACACCCCCCTGCCAGCTCCACCAGTTAGAAAACAGGGAGCCCTGAAACGTGCCCTGTCCCCTCCAAGCCCCTCTGGATGGCTCCGAGCTGCTCGTTTTAGACACGTTCATCTGCTGCAGAGCCCAGAGCAAAACCCTCCCAGCTGGGACTGCTCCCGGAGCATCAACTCCAAGTGCAGCTCCAGCTGCCTCCCAACTCCTCAAGCCCCGAGATGTTCTCAGGAGGAGCAAATCCGGTTTCCAGAGGCGCGTGGCAGCGCCCGGCTCCGAGCTGGGCCGAGGAGCTGTGACTGGGACGGCGAGGGCAGGGCTGGGTGGGAGCTCTCCCGGGCACTCACCGCACTGATCTTCTTCCACTGTCGGTCCAGCTCGGCCTTGTCGTTCGTCTCCTTGAAGCGACGGGTTTTACGTCCCTCTGACATCTTGATCCCGTACTGGAAGGCCGCCCTGGGGACGGAGGGAGAAACTCGGCGCTCACAGGGGATCCACCAGGCCCAGGATCCACAGCTCCTCCTCAGGGAGCCCTCTCCTTGCTTTAAGCTTCCCCAGGAGCCAGGTTTGGCCAACGAGGCCCCCCCAGCCCCCCGTACTTACTTGGGCAGAGCCTCCTTGTTGTTCATGTACTCGCTGTACTCCTCCTGTGTGTCGAAGTCCCAGCGGCCCAGCGGTCCCTTCTTGTTACCCTGCAGCCAAAGAACAACTTAGAGCAGCTCCTCAGATGTTCACCAGGGCTTCTCACAAAAGCCCTCTCCAAGATCTCAACCTCCCACCGCCCCCAGTTCAAACAGGCTCAAGTGCCCAGTCTGGCCTGGGCTCCGAGATCCCCTCCCTGAGAAGCCCCCTGAGATTCTGTGGAAGGGGGAGCTGAGGTGGACAAGCACATCTGCCCAACATCTCTTGGTCAAGGGCCAGAGTGTCCCATTAGCTCCCTGGGACAGTGCAGATCCCAAACCACTCAACGCCCAGCTCCAGCCCGTTCCTCTCCACTGGGATCCCCCCAGCCTGCACCGATGCCCGGTTTGCTGGCTGGTAACATCATACCTGATCCATCTTGCTGTAGTCCACCTCCTCATCGCTGTCCACAGCCATGTCATCCATCCTAGAAAGAAAGTAAAAACACGCGAAGGGTTCAGAGTGTGACCAGGAGACGTGGATAAGGACCTCAGAAACAGGTTGGTGGGAGCCAACCTAGACTAGTTCCTGGACCAGGGAGAAGTTCCTCCAGTCGCAAGCCCTGGGGGTGAGGGTTGATGCCCACATGGATATCCAAGCCTGCCAGTGCTTCTAAGGTGACTCTGCAGGCTGGAGGCTGTTCCCCTTCTGCAAGAGCCGCTCTGCAGCCAGAGCTCAATGAGCATACGAATTAGAGCAGAAGTCTGGTGAGGAGCAGCTGAGGGAGCTGGGCTTGTTCAGCCTGGAGAAAAGGAGGCTTAGGGGAGACCTGGCTCTCCACAACTCCCTGAAGTTCAGGAGGTTGGACCCAGGGTGGGTCGGGCTCTGCTCCCAAGGAACAAGCGCCAGGACAAGAGGAACCTTCCTCAAGTTTCCCCAGGGGAGGTTTAGGTTGGAGCTGAGGGACAATTTCTTCCCCTCCAGGGCTGCCCAGGGCAGGGCTGGAGTCCCCACGATCCCTGGAGGGGTTTCCAAGGCATGGAGATGTGGTGCTGAGGGACAGGGGTTAGTGGTGCCCTGGCAGGGATGGGGGAACAGTTGGACTCCATGATCCTAAAGGCCTCTTCTAATCAGAAAGATCCTCTGAATTACCAGGGAACCCATCAGACTCCCACCCACCTCAGCCCCCCTGGTGCCGAGGGGCTGCCGACTCCAAGTGGCCATTTACAGCAGAACCAGCTAAGAAAAGCCACGTCTGCCAGAACCACCGACTCCAGGAGCACTTTCACAGTAGGTGGAACCCCAGAAAAAGCTCCTGCCAACCAGCAGCGAGGCTGATGCTCAAGTTCTGGCTGTCCAGAAGAGCAGCCCCTGGGCACAGGCTTCTCCCAACCCGCCTGTCCTTACGTGGCCGGGTAGCACTCAGCGTAGCTGTTGGACATGCCAAAGAAGTCTCCCAGCTGCTTCTTGTCTTCTGGCTTCTTCAATGTTCCAACAGTCAAGGAAAGCGCCACCGTAACAGCTCAGATCTGAGCACAGCTGGCCCAAGAACCATCTCCCGCCCTACCACCCCCCAGGTGGCACAAGGAAGGTTGGAGAGGGCAGTTCTCTGCCATGGGAGGCGAGCTGTCCTCTTGGATGAGGCAGGGAAGCCCACAGCTGGCCAGGCCTGCACAGGCAGCAAAGGATATGACTCCGCTCCTTCCCAGCCCGCGGCTCCTGCAAACTTCTCATTGATGGACTTGATGAGCTCCTTGGCTGAGCCGGGTCCTGGGGCAGAGAGAGCAGCAGGGTGAGGTGTGGGGAAGGAAGCGCTCACTGCAGAGCCACCTTCTGCAGAGCCACCTTCATTGGGAGGGGGTGACAGGCAGAGGACAGGCTGCAGGGGTGGGGAGGAGCAGGAAATCACTCTGAGCACAGACAGGGGTGGGCTGTTCCTAGAAGATCCCGAGTGCTCCTCAGCTTACAGCCACAGCAGGTTGTTGGAGCTGCTGCCAGGGGGGAATCTGTGCCCTCCCCAACCCAGGCTGCAGGCACAAGACTCTTCATGCCAAAACGCTGCCAGCAGCAACGCCCCAGGGAGAGCAGGGAGCTGGCGCAGGCTGGCGAGCCGACCCCCCTAGAACACTGCGTCCAGCTCTGGAGCCCCGAACACAGGAAGGACAGGGATTTGCTGGAGAGAGTCCAGAGGAGGCCACAGAGACGATGGGAGGGCTGCAGCACCTCCGCTGTGAGGGCAGGCTCAGGGAGTTGGGTTGTTCAGCTTGGAGAAGACAAGGCTCCAGGGAGACCTTATCCTCCCTCCAGGATCTGAAGGGGCTACAGGAAACCTGGGGAGGGCTTTTGATAAGGGCCTGTGGGGATAGGACACGGGGCAATGGTTTGAAACTAGAGCAGCAGAGATTTAAATTGGACATTAGGAAGAAGCTCTTCACGCTGAGGGTGGTGAGACACTGGAAGGGGTTGCCCAGCGAAGCTGTGGAGCCTCCTCCCTGGAAGTGCTGAAGCCCAGGCTGGATGAGACTCTGAGCGACCTGCTCTAGTGGGAGGCGTCCCTGCCCATGGCAGGGCGGTTGGAACTGGATGGTCTTGAAGGTCCCTTCCAACTCAAGCCATTCTAGGGTTCCATGCTCCTGACTCACCTTTGTCGATGTCCGTGGGCTGCAAAGGAGAGGGAGAGACGCGAAGTCACCAGGGAGGGCCGAGAGCGGGCGGGGGACAGCTCCACACCACCCGCAGTCCCACGCCCAGACTCTCTGTGACCGGCACAGAGCAAAAGCCCCCGGCCTGGGCGAGTCCCGCCCCACTCGCTGAAGGGGAGGACGAGTGCCTGACCCCTGGCCAGGGCCAGCTCGGGGAGAGCTGAGCGCCACCACCTGTGGGAACATGGCCAGACGTCCCCAACCCACCGGGGTGACCCCGCCGGCCCCACGGCCGCACTTCCCAAAGGGCGGGGACGGGCTGGGACGACCCAGACTTCATGAGCTTCTCACCTCGTCGTCAGCCTTGGGCTTCTCAAAGTAGCTGTGCCTCTTCTTTTCCTCCTCTCGGTCCCGCTCCCGCTCCCTGTCCCGCTCTCGATCCCTGTCGCGCTCCCGCTCCCTGTCCCGCTCTCTCTCCCGGTACCTCTCCCGCTCCTTCTCCCGCGGCATCTTCGCGGTGGAGGGCACGTAATCCCCGATGTCTTCGAAGATGCTGGAAACGAAGAGCCAGTGGTTATGGTGCTGCAGGAGCAGGGGCCACATCCAATCCCCCTCGGAACAGGGACCTAACGGAGAGCACGAGGCAGCAGCGCCCAGAGAACAGGCCACCCACTGGAACCGGCTCCTACATCCGTCTGCATCGGCCGCCTGGGGCCCAGGACAAGAGAGCCCTGTCTGCCCCAAGCCCAAAACCCAAACCAGAGAGTGGGGGGGGGTTGTCTTGGGGGTGTTTTGGTAGCAGGGCCGGGGGCTACTGGTGTGGAGCCTCCAAGAAGCTTCTGGAAGTTCCCTCAGCATCAAGCTGGACCCGTCTCTTGACAAGGCTGAGCCAGGAGCAGGGAAAGTGCCTCTGCACTAACACATTTAACAGGGAAAAGACCTGTTGGGGCACTGCTTTTGTTTTGGAGAGGGGTGGAGGATCCCAGGCTGGAGCAGAGGCTGCTGACAGAGGAGGTCATGACCCCAAAGGAAGCCCGTACTGGAACAGTCCATCATTAGAAGGACTACACCCTGTGCGAGGGGCTCACGATGGCTGGAGAAGTCCCCGGAGGACTGTCTCCCATGGGATGGACACCATGGTGCCTCAGGGGAGGATCGTGAGGAGTTTTTCCACCCCAAAGAAGAAGGAGCAGCAGAAACAACATGGGATGGACGGGGACTGCCCACAGCTCCCATTCCCTGCCCTGCTGCTGGGGAGCAGGTAGAGAACTGGGAGCAGAGTTGAGCCTGGGAAGAGGAGAGGGCTGGGGGGAAGGGGTTTGTAAGATCAGGTCATATTTTTCACCATCCTGCCCTGGTTGGATTTGTACAATTGGTGGTGGTTTTGTTGTTTAAATTAAATTGATTCTGTGTTCCCCGAGTCGAGTCTGTCTTTTGCCCGTGACTGTAACCGGTGAGCGTCCCCTCCCTGTCCCTGGCTCAGCTCCCAAGGCTGCTTTGCCTCCAGCCTTGTCCTACAAACCACAGGCCCAAAGAGGCCACTCACTCCAGAAGCTCCAAACCCAGCCCTCTCCAAAAGTGCTGGGGCCAAAGGACAGAGAACTGGGACCCCACAGCCCCAGGGCAGGGAGGCACTTACTTCATATCAGCTTCAGGGGGCTTCTTCTCATCCAGCTTCCCTGCAAGGACACAGCAGCATGAGAGGTACATCATCCACCCCCAACCTGTGCCGCTCCCATTCCCAGTCTGGCTTCCAGGCAGGCCTGGAGATGTCCCCACATCATATGGAGCCCCCTCAGGGAGTTGTTTTGTCCCCTCTCCACAGGGGACATTTACCCCAAGGAAGCAGGAAGAGAAGAGCAGGAGGAGGCACCAAACCCAACCCCATCTCCTTCTTTTCAAGCAGATGTTGGGTTTGTGCCTGGCGGGTGTCTGGTAGCCAAGGAGAGGGCTGCTGGTGTGGCTCCTGCAAGAAGCTTCTGGAAGCTCCCTCAGCTCTAAGTCAGACCTGCCTCTGGCCAAGGCTGAGCCAATCGACACCTCTGTGATGATACATTTAAGAGGGGAAGAAATCCTGGGCAATTTCTGTTGTTTTGGGAGCTTTTTGTTTGGAGAGGAGTGGGACAGGAGAGAGGAACAACATGGAATGGACTGGGACCGACCACAGCCCCCACTCCCTGTCCCCCTGCACCACTGGGTGGGAGGAGGTAGCAGAGCTGGGCCTGGGAAGAAAGGAGGGGAGCGGTGGGAAGGTGTCTTTTAGATCTGGTTGTCTGTCCTACTCTGATGGAATTAGTGAACTGGAGGTGGGTTTGTTGATTAAATTAACTTGACTTTGACTCCCAAGCTCGAGTCTGTCTTTCTCCCATGACCATAACTGGTGACTGTCCACCCCTGTGCTTTGCCTTGAGCCTTTTGCTGCATTTTCTCCTTCCCATCCCACCAGAGCAGCTGGGAGCGAGCGGCCGGAGGGGTTTCAACCACCACAGGGACACAAGGCAAACCGAAGCAAACCACTTTCCCTCAGGATACGCTTCAAGTATCAAGCGCCAAGTCCTACAGGTTGGTTCCCTTCAGCTCCTACCTTTGTCCTTCTTCTTGAGCTTCTTGTTGCGGGTGCCTTGCCGGAGGTAGGAGAGGATCTGCGTCAGCTTGCTGATGACGATGTCATTGGTGGTCAGCGTGGTCTGGGCCTGGAAGAGAAAGCCCCGAGGAAACATCTGACTCCCCTGACAGGGAACTCCTTCGGGCAAGACCCGCTCCGGCCAGTTCGGACCAACGCGGCCGAGCGGGCCGGATGCCGGTCGGGTACCTCCATGGTGGGGCAGTCGGCCTTGCTTCGGATCAGCGTGGTGGGGATGTCGGTGTCGGCGTACTCGTCGTCCAGATCCACCACGTAGGCCATCCGCCCTGGCAGAAAGAGCTCGTTGCGCTCGTAGGCCTTGTTCTTGAACAGAATGCGGTAGATGTTGCGGCCTGGGAGGGAAAGGAGATGCGTGGGAGAGCCGCTCCCGGCAGAGCGAGGCCCGAGGCTGGAGTGAAGCACAGTCCGTCGACCGGACGTGTGGGAGTCGGCTCCTCCAGCCCTCAAAACCCAGGCTGCCCACGTCTCAGACTCTCCCGCCCACCAATGACTAAAGGTTTTCATTCCTCCAGGGTCTCTCCCACATTCTTGGCCCAACACAAGGTGTGGAACAGCCACAGCCACACAGTCTTACCCAGACGGGTCTTAAATTCAATTTTGTTCTCGGGATCTTCATCTTTCCTGAAGAGAAAGATAGAGGAACCAGCAGGTTACGCTGAGCGAGCGTCCCCTCTGCATCCTCCTCTCCAGGAGGCAGCTGCTCCCAGGACCTCAAAACCTTCAGCTACTCACTTAGTTTCTTTCTGGGGCTTCTCCATCATTTCCTCCTCTTCCTTCTCCTTGCTGGCAATCTCAGCCCGCACCTGGCCACAGAGTAGATCCAGGCATTACAGACCCATCCAACTGCTGCCCAACAGAACCAGTAAGCCCACTTCCACCAGCTCCCCAGCCCTTCATGGATCTTTCCCATAGAGAAAAATCCACACTGACAAGGCTGAAGTGCTGGTCGAGGCTGGACAGGCTGGAGAGGTGGGTGGAGGGGAACCTCACAAAGTCCAACAAGGCCAAGTGTAAGGTCCTGCTCCTGGGGAGGAACAACCCCCTGCACCAGTACAGATGAGGGAGGGACCTGCTGGGAAGCAGCTCCACAGAGAAGGACCTGGGAGAGCTGGTGGACAACAAGTTCCCCATGAGCCAGCAACGGGGCCTTCTGGCCAAGGAGGCCAATGGGCTCCTGGGGGCATTCAGAGGCGTGTGGGCAGTAGCCTGAGGGAGGTTCTCCTCGTACTCTACTCTGCCCCAGGGAGGCCACCTCTGGAGTACTGGGTCCAGTTCTGGACTCTCCCGTTCAAGAGAAACAAGGAGCTACAGAAGAGAGTCCAACGGAGGCTGGGAATCTGCTGAGGGGCCTGGAGCATCTGTGTGGCCAGGAAAGGCTGAGAGCCCTGGGGCTGTTCAGCTGGAGAAGAGCAGCCCCAGAGGGGAGCTGAGCAAGGCTGAGCAAGAGCTCAAGGGCTCCCGGGGGGCGAGAGGCCGGGGCCAGACTCTGCTCAGTGGTGCCCAGCGCCAGGACAAGGGGCACCGGGCACCAACTGGAACCCAGGAGGTTCCCTCAGAGCAGGAGGAGCAACTTCTTTGGTGGGAGGGGGTTGGAGCCTGGCCCAGGCTGCTCAGAGTCTCCTTCTCTGGAAAGATTCCAAACCTGCCTGGACCCTGCGCTGCTGAGCCCCCTGCTCTGGGTGACCCTGCTGGAGCAGGGGGGTGGCACCAGATCATGCCCAGGGGCCCCTTCCAGGCTGGGACTGTGTGAGTGACAACTCCCACCCCCTGCCCACCCTTTCTGCCCGCGGGAGCGGGCAGGGCAGAGGAGCAGCAGAGCCAGACCCGCCCTCACCTTCTGCAACAGCGCGAAGTCCAGACCCTTCACCAAGTGGGTGTGCTCCATGTCACCACCCAAGAACTTGGATTCCTGGATCAACTGCCTCCTCTTTTCCGCAGCGGATTTATCCCTGCGCAACGAGAGCGGAGCCGGTTAGGAGGCGGCCCCTGCGGAGCGGCCCGGCGGGAGGCGGCTGCATGGTGGGCTCACGTACGCCTCCGCCGTCGGCCCCACGGCCCGGTAGTTGGCGGTGGTGCTGATCAGCTCCGTTTCCTCGTAGTCCTTGTTGACACCATCTCTCCTCTCCTTGGCTCGGTCCCTGTACTTCTCGGCCAGCTCCCGCTCCCGCTCGATCTCCTGCTGGCGCAGCTTCGCATAGTAGCTGGGGGTGGGGAAACAGCTCGGTGTTAGAGGGGCACAGAGTCGCAGAATGGGGACCTCTGGAAGGGAAGGGACCTCTGGAGATCATCCAGTCCAACCCCCCTACCAGAGCAGGAACTCCCAGGGCAGGCCACACAGCAACAGAACCAGGGGGGGTTGGAAAGTCTCCAGAGACGGAGACGGAGACTCCACCACCTCTCTGGGCAGCTGGGCCAGGCTCCACCTCTCTCAGAGCAAAGAAGTTTTTCCTTATGTTTCCCTGGAACCTCCTCTGCTCCAGCTGCACCCACTGCCCCTTGTCCTGTCATTGGGCATCCCTGAGCAGAACCTGGCTCCATCCTCCTGACACTCAGCCTTTCCATATTTATAAACATTCCTGAGGTCACCCCTCGGGCTCCTCTTCTCCAAGCTAAAGAGCCCCAGTTCCCTCAGCCTCTCCTCAGCAGGGAGATGCTCCACTCCCTTCATCATCTTTGTGGCTCTGCGCTGGACTCTTTCCAGCAGTTCCCCGTCCTTCTGGAACTGAGGGGCCCAGAACTGGACACAATATTCCAGATGTGGCCTCACCAGGACAGAGGAGAGGGGGAGGAGAACCTCTCTTGACCTACTCACCACTCCCCTTCTAATCCACCCCAGGAGGCCACTAGCCTTCTTGGCCACCAGGGCCCATTGCTGGCTCATGGCCACCCTGCTGTCCATCAGGACCCCCAGGTCCCTTTCCCCTACGCTGCTCTCCACCTGATCAGTCCCCAACCTCTACTGGTACACGCTCACACCCTTGTGGTAACAGCCCCCAGGCCCCCCCACCGCCTGTTCTGGTCCCACCCTCTGCCCCAAAAACCTCCAGGGGACACATGGAGGACACCAGATGAGGGGAAGCTGCCCTCCTGTAGAGGAGCTCAGCCCTCCCTTCCAAAGGGAAGGGGTCGAGCGCAGTCCTGCTGCGCAGACGTGCCCTAAAGACCCGGTGCAGGTGTCCCACCACCCACAGAGCTCCTCCTGCTTCTTCTGGAGGTGAAGCTTCACCCCCACCCTGCTGCCATCCCACGGCTGTTCCCACAGGAAGGACAGTCGCTCACTCCGAGCTCCTCTCACGCTGCCTGGCTCCAAAGCCACCAAAACTCTGGCCGACCCACTTCACTGGCGGTCCAAGAGCTTCCACGGGAGGAACGCGACGAGCTGATGTACGAAGACGAGCCCTGGTGCATCGCTTCCCCCATTTACCTTTTCTTCTTCCTCCTGCGAGCGGCTGGGTCCTCATCTTCGTTGTACTCCCGGGGCATCCTGGAAAAGGACGAGAAACCACGCGGCCGGTCGGCAGAGCCGGAGAGAGCTCGGCAGCCGGGCCCCTCAGCCACAGCAGGGCACCCAGAGCCTGAAAACTGGGAGCAGCACAGTCCCATTTCTCCCTGATTCCATCCCATCAGCAGGGAGAGGAGGGAAAACCACCGACTGTCACAGAGCAGAGCATCTGCACAGCCACACAAGGCTTGTTCCCCCTGTCCTGATCCCCTTGTTTCTCCACGTAGCCCACTCACGTACGCTCCACATGGACCCAAGCGCAAGGGTCTGCTCCTCAGGCCCTCTCTGTCCACCCATTAGCAAAAGGTCCTTTAGATCCTCCGCTGGGGAGAGAGCCAGGCGGGAAGGGAGCCCCACAAGGAAGCCAGACACGCTTCATCCCCCAGTCCTGGGAAATAAAACAATCCTACTCACTCATGGTGGCGAGATTTGGAGGGTGGCGCAGATGTTGGTGCAGCCCGCGGGGTCATGAGAAGCTTTCTGAAGTCTTCATTGGTCAGCTTGGACCTGCAAGGAAGAGACAAACAGATGCTGTCATTCCCCGGTGAGCTTTGGCAGCCAGACAGCTTCCGAGGAGAAGGAAGAGGAGGAGGAGGGTTGGTCAGTATGTCCTGGGTGACAGATTCCCATGGAGGGAATCAGCCTTGGGCTTCACAGTCCTAGTCCCCAGCACCCCAGCGTTGTACTCACTGGTGGAAGGAGTGGGAGTCGTCCACGTCGTGGCCATCGGGGGCCAGGGGGTTGGAGAAGGGTTCATCTGGGGGACAGGAGGAGAGTGAGCGCTCAGAGAACGTCCGCACAGCTTCCAGACCATCCCCCCCCAATCCCTCCAGTCCTCCCAGGCCCAGTCCCGGTCTCTGCCCAGGAGCTGCTGACACCCCGGGTTGGCCTCACCAGGGCACAAGGGACAAAGGGGCCCCGGTGTCACAAAATCATAGAACAGCAGGGGTTGGAAGGGACCTCTGGAGATCATCCAGTCCAACCCCCCTGCCAGAGCAGGAACACCCAGGACAGGCCACACAGCAACAGAACCAGCAGGGTTAGAAAGTCTCCAGAGAAGGAGACTCCACCACCTCTCCGGGCAGCCTGAGCCAGGCTCTGTCACCCTCCCAGCAAAGAAGTTTCTCCTCGTGTTGAGGTGGAACCTCCTGGGTTCCAGCTTGTCTCCGTTATTCCTTGTCCTATCCCAGAGAACCTCAGCAAAGAGCCTGGCCCCTTCCACTTGACCCCCACCCCTCAGATATTTATGGACATGAATCAGACCTCCTCTCAGCCTTCACTTGTCCACACTAAAGAGCCCCTTGTCCCCCCCCCGCCGAAACTCTGCACCACCTCCCGGGGGTGTCCCGCCCCCCGCCCCCTCAGCAGCGCCCCGGAGCCTCATCCCCTCAGCGCTGCCCAGGGCAACCTTCCCAGCTTCGTCCCCACGTCTTCCCCGAACTGCCCCCGGGCGGTGCCCTCCCTCGGACTCCCCAGACTGTCACCGCACCCCTTCCGACAGGGCTTGGGGGGTGGTTCCCGTGCCCCCCGGAGGCCCCCCCGCTCCCCNGGGAGGGAGGCTCCGGCCTCCCCCGCTCCCGGTGCCCGCCGCGATCTCGCCGTTCGTCTTTCCTTCCCGCCCCAGGGAGTTCATCGAGCAGCACTACGTGAGCCTGAAGAAGGCGAATCCCGACTTCCCCATCCTGATCCGGGAGTGCTCCGGTGTCCAGCCCAGGCTCTGGGCTCGATACGGTGAGTCGGGGGCTGGAGGTGGGGGCAGTCGGGGCCCGGGGCCTGCAGCCCACGGCGAGAGGCGGCGGGGGAGAGGGAGCTGAAAAGGCTTCTAAAGGTTTTGTTTTCTTGCAAAAGCCGCTCGAGCTGGACAAAAACAATTTCGGTTTCTTCAGAAGGAGGCTTGAAGGACAAGTTTCGCGGTGCGAGCGCCTGGGTCGTGTGGGACTCGGCAGACCCGCCTCCAGCCAGGGGCTGCTTGGGAACGGCGAGGTTCCTGGTGCTGTTGCCCCCAAGTTGGGTGAATGTCTGGAGGGGAGCAGGCTGAAAGCCACCAGGCTGCTCTGGGATGTGGTGGTGGCCTCAGCCCAGCTGCTCTGCTGGGCAGCAAAGGGCCAGGAACAGGAACGTGATGTGAGGGCCGGAGCATCTCCCTTGGGAGGCCAGGCTGAGAGTTGGGGTTGTTCAGACTGGAGAAGAGAAGGCTCCAGGGAAGACTTTATAGGAACTTTCCAGTACCTGAGGGGGACATAAAGGAAAGCTGGGGAGGGACATTTTAACAAGGGCTTGTAGGAAAAGGGGTGATGGCTTTAAACTGAAAGAGGGGAGATTTAGATTCGATACTGGGAAGAAATTATTTGCTGTGAGGGTGGTGAGACACTGGAATGAGAGGTGGTAGATGCCTCATCCCTGGAAGTGTTGAAGCTCAGGCTGGATGAGGCTCTGAGCAACCTGCTCCAGTGGGAGGTGTCCCTGCCCATGGCAGGGGAGGTGGAAGATGATCTTGAAGGTCCCTTTCAACCCAAGCCATTCCCTGAGCCTATGAAAAGTTAACAGAAAGAGGCCAGCAGGGCTGCATTGGCTTCTCTCCAAGGGAAAGGCTGAGAAAAAAGAGAAGGTGGAGATGGTAACTTGGGCCCGGAGCGCTGGCTGCGAAGGGGTGGCGATGGGAGCCTGGGTGGCGACACCGGTGGCACTCGAGGGACCTAAACCAGGGCTTTGAGTCACCCTCGTGCCAGACGAGGCGCCGGCCCCATCTCTCACCCTCTGTCTTTCTCCCAGAGTTTGGCAAGGAGAAGAGCGTGCCGCTGAACAACCTCAGCGCCGACGAGGTGGCCAAGGCCCTGGAGAACGTTGTGAAAAGCAAGGCCTGAAGATAAGCCAGCGACTGTGTGCACGGTGAAGACTCTGACCGATGGTCTTTAATTGATGTCAAAACGTGTCACTTCTCCATCACATAAAGGCAACGTGTTCCCCCCTGAGCCTCACGCGCTGTGTTCCGAGCCAGGAGATGCCGGAGGGAGCGGTGGCTCCGGTGTGGTTTGTACACCATTCCCCTGGCACCGGGCTCTTCGAGGGGCCCGGGGGCTCTGGGAGGTCACAGGACACCCCACTGGTAGCCACGAGGTGGTGACAGGGCCTAGGAGGAGGAGGAGAAGGCGGCGAGGCTGGGACCGACCGCAGAGGCTGCCAGGGGCTGTCCCACCATGGCCAGCAGCGCTCCTGCCCGCTCCCGGAGCTCTGGGGTGTTCTGGAGCCGCTCCAGGGCCCGGCCCCCGCTCTGCCTGATGAAGTCGGCGGCAGCCTGTGCAGGAGAAGGGGCAGGGTTAGGGGGGTGGTGCTGGAGCTGATCCTGGCTGCCCAGGGCCACCACTGCAGCTCAGGGAACAGGGCGGAAGGAATTCCCCGAAGTGCCAAGCCCGGTGTCGCCAGCCAGGAGAGCACGGAGCTTGAAGGAACCACTCCCCAAATAACCTCAGAGGGTACATCATCCCACCCCCAAACCTGACGTTTTCCATGAAGAGGAGCTTCCCAGAGACACAGGGAGGGCTCCCACACTCCGTATCACCAGTGCCCACCCCACCCCAGCTCGTGTCTGGGTGCTGGGGATAGCGTGGCCGTGACGAAGGCACCGGTGGGTAAATAATCATAGAATTGTTCTGGTCAGAAAAGACCTTTAAGGTCCTAAAGTCCAACCGTTAATGGCCACCACTAACCCCTGTCCCTCAGCACGGCTTGGAAACCCCTCCAGGGATCATGGGGACTCCAGCCCTGCCCTGAGAAGGCAGTTCCAGTCTTTGTCAGCCCTGGAGGGGAAGAAAGTTTTCTTCGTGTCCAATCTAAGCCTCCCCTGGAGCAGCCTGAGGCCGCTTCCTCTTGTCCTGGTGCTTGTTCCTTGGGAGCAGAGCCCGACCCCCCCTGGCTCCAACCTCCTGAACTTCAGGGAGTTGTGGAGAGCAGGAAGGTCTCCCCTGAGCCTCCTTTCATCATCCCCCTCCCCAGCTCCCCTTGCTCTCACCTCTGGCCAGTGCAGGAAGAGGAGGTGCAGCAGCTCCAGGCACTGCCCCACCGTGCCGGGGTCGGGCAGCTCCAGGGTGGGCAGCAGCAGGGGCAGGGCCGGCTGCCGGAGCAGCTGCTGGCAGTAGGCCGGACCCTTCGCCGCAATATTGCACAGAACGGTCAGGACCTGGACGGGAGAGGGGGGAGCGACGAACCCTGTTAGTGGGCAGGTTCCTGATGGGCTTAGGAGAGCTCTGGAGAACTCCCCAGGTCCTCCCTGGAGGTCACAATCATAGAATTGTTCTGGTTGGAAGAGACCTTCAAGATCATCAAGTCCAACCACTGCCCCATCCCTGCCGGGGCACCACTGAGCCCTGTCCCTCAGCACCACAGCTCCACAGCTTGGAAACCCCTCCAGGGATCAGGGGGACTCCAGCCCTGCCCAGGGCAGCCTGGGCCAGGCCTGGACAACCCTGGAAGGAAACAAATTGTTCCTCAGCTCCAAACTAAACCTGCCCTGGGGAAACTTGAGGCCGGTTCCTTTTATCCTATCAGATCCTGCCAGGTGCTTCCCTAGAGCCACGTGCCCACCAAAGGGCCAAGTTTTGAATGCTCTATAAAAGCCTCCTCCATCCCCACCCCAGGGCACTCTTCATCCCTGCGCCAACCAACCACAGCCGTACCACCCTCCCTTGGCAGCGCATCCCCCTGGGACCCATCCCTGGAACCATTCCAGGGGAGGTTGGGCCAGAGCTCTGAGCAACCTGCTCTAGTTGCAGATGTCCCTGCTCCCTGCAGGGGGGTGGGACTCGATGGCCTTTAAAGGTCCCTTCCCACCCAAACCAGCCTGTGAGCCTATGGCCCCCTAAAGCTTCAGGGTCCTCCAAAAGAAGGTGGCAGCTGCTCCAGGTCCTGGCCCCAACATCTACCTTGGGACTCATCTCCTGCTGGGACGAGACTCAAGGGTAAACAGAGACCTGGTGACTTCAGAGGAGGTGGATGGTGACTCTTCCACCGAGCTGTTGCTCCCGCCCCAACCCAGCTGGAGCACTATGCTTGTTGGGTTCACATTGCTGAAAGTCCATCCCTTCCCCCCAAGACCTGGGGCGGGAGGGGAGCTCTTACCAACACACCGGCCAACTGGGAACACGGCAGGAGCTGCAGCAGGGCCGGCAGCAAGTCCAGGGAGAGCAGAGCGGAGCAGAAGAAGGGCTCATCTGCTGGGGTGGGCAGAGAAGGAACGCGTCAGGAACACGAGAGGTCTCCATAGGGAAGCCACCACGACTCCGCCGGCGGCCCCGGCTCTGCCGACAGCCCCGCCGGAGGCTCACCCGTCAGGTTGTTGAGCAGCCAGAGACACTCCTGAGCCAGGAAGGGGTGCTGCGGGAGGAAGTGCTGCAGGAGGAGGAAGAGGGCGAGGAGCAGCCGCTCATCCCGGAGCTGGGCCTCATAGCCGGACTCCTCTGCCAGCAGGTTGCCGAGGGAGCGCAGCACGGGGCACACCAGCTGCGAGGGCGGGAAACATGAAGCCCTCGATCTAAAACCGCGTCGGGAGCCGCCGGCGCCCTGCCCGCCGAGACGAGTCTTACCAGCTCCAGCCCCTCGGGAGCATCCGGAGGGAGTTCTGAAGCCAGGTCCACCAGGAGGGCGGCGAGGGCCGGCAGGGCTCCCAGAGACCGCAGCGCCGCCGCGGCCGAGGGGCTGCCAAGGGAGGGTTCCAGAGAAACATAAGGAAAAACTTTTTCACGGTGAGGGTGACGGAGCCTGGAAGGGGCTGCCCAGAGAGGTTGTGGAGTCTCCTTCTCTGAAGAGATTCCAAACCTGCCTGTATGTGTTCCTGTGTGGCCTGCCCTGGGTGCTTCTGCTTTGGCAGGGGGTTGGACTTGATCTCCAGAGGTCCCTTCCAATCCCTACCGTTCTGTGAAGTGACAATTGGAAGAGGAAAAACTGGGAAAACTGCTGCAGCCCTGGCCAAACAATGGGGCCTGGACATTCGGAGCCCTCTCCGGAACCACCACTGGGACTGTGTGACGAGCAGCTTGGTTCTGAGCTTGTGAGAAAGTTTAAAAGCCCAGAGAAAACAGACCCACTGGAATGACCTGCGTGGGTCTGGAAACAGCCGCTCCGATCCCTCCCTGGTTCCTTTCTGCTGGGAGACGGCACCGGAGCAGCCAGGCCATCCAAGGCCGGGGGAGATGGTTGGCAGCAGCCAGCCCAGCCAGGGGACACCGGCCCAACGCCAGTGGCACGGGGATTCTGGGAGCTTGCCTCGGGGAGCGTGGGGAACAGCTCCAGGCATGGGGAGTTGACTGGGAGGGGCGTCAGAGGAAGAAGAGCAGCCTCCTCCGGTTTATCACCCGTGGAGGATCTCGGTGGTCCTGGCAACGGCAGGGCTGTGCTCAGACACGAGGGTGGAACGCCCAGGATGGCACGGAAATGGCTTTCCGGGGGCGAGGAAAGCCAGGGGAGCCCATCCAGGGCAGCACCCTGAGCCCTCGTGGCTTCTCTCTTTGGCTGCCCCCAGAGAACCCGAAATGAGAGGAAAAGGGCGTTTACCTACAAGCGATGTAGTGGAGGCACCACGCGAACTCCACGGCTGCTCCCACCCCAGTCCCGAGGCCGGAGCGAACCAGTCGGAGCATGTGCTCGGGGAGAACAGAGTCCAGGACCAAGCTGGGACGAGAACAGCGGCGTTAACGGAGGCGCAGGCCAGAGCACCAGCAGGACAGACAACTGCCGGGGGGACAGCAGCCCTGGCCACCAAGCAGGGAGCTCCAGAAACACCCCTGGAAGAGACTCCAGCTGTCAAGCTGGATCTTTCCCTTTGCGGGAGGAACCCGGGCAGAATTCCCCCGTGAGCCCACCCTGCCGAGCGCTGCCCTTTACCCAAATACCAGAGCTGTCTGCTCGCATGAGGTTGAGGGAGAAGAGTCCAGCCTTGAGCTGTGACAAATCCTCCCTGGCTCCGGCAGGGCTCTGCTCGGAGCCATTAACATCACCGGGATGGGAGAAGCGGCGCCGTCCCTGGCACGGAAATACCACGCTGGGCTCCAGGGCCCGTCCGGACGCAGGGTTACGGGGCTTGGACTCACGGGATGATCTCTGCGGGGGCTTCCTTAGCCTGGAGGAGCTGCGAGAGGACGTAGCCCAGACCTTCCAGCACGGCCTCGTGTGGGGACTGCAATCAAACGGAGCAGAGCTGATCCCGCCCGACAGAGCCAGGAGATCCCGGGGCGCCGCGTCTTTGTCCCACCGATCCCGGCAGCCGAGCGGCACAGTCTCTCCACGCCTGGAGAAGAGGGGACCAGGAGGGACAGAGCAACCTGTGGCCACACCGAAGCTGAGCTGGCCCCCACCCCTCGCTCCCCAGGTATTTCACCCACCTGGATGCAGGAGGCCAGCACCGGAATGATGCCCTGAGGCAAGAGCTGCTTCCTCACAGCTTGGCTTTCTACCACCAGGTTCCCCAGGGTGTACAAACACAGCTCCTGAAAGACACCGGAGAGCCAGAGGTCACCTCCTCCGATCCCTGCACCCCAGGAGTAGACCCACACAGGACCCTGAGTGGGGCAGAACCTGTCCTCAGAGGGGTGACCACAGATGGGTGCTGCTGGACTCCCCAGCTCCCCTGTTCCCAGCTGTTTCACCCTCAGTTTTCTTTCTTTTATCCCCCTTTTCAACCTGACTCAGGTTGGGATCTGATCACTTCTACTCTGGGGTTTTTTCAGCCTGATGTTCCTCTGAAACCCCTCGAATTCCCCACTGATCTCCTGGAGCCCTCCCAAGGGCTGTGTCCAACCATGACCATCCCCTCAGGGCTGCTCCTCATCCCGTTCCTCAGTTCCTCAGCTCTCCACCGGCTTCTCCAGGGAGCTCAGCACCCCACGCCAGGCAGAGCACACGGGTGGCCGGGGGCTACTCCAGCCATGGCTCCTCATCGCTTGCACTTCTCCAGGATCATCTGAAACACCTCACTCGACCTGCACCGAGCATTTCTGCTTTGCCCACCACATAGACCCCCAAGGCACGGATGGGGCTTGGGAAGCTGCAGCTGCCTGGAAAGAGGCGCAAACATGATGGAACCAAACTCCTTGTGGTGTTGGGATGGGGCACAGTGAAGGGAGTCTCCATAATAACCTCCAAGAGGGTGTTGGAGCCTGGCCCAGGCTGCCCGGAGAGGTTGTGGAGTCTCCTTCTCTGGAGAGATACCAAACCCACCTGGACGCTGTGCTGCTGGGCCCCCTGTTCTGAGTGACCCTGCTAGAGCAGGGGGGTGGCACTGGATGATCTCCAGAGAGCCCTTCCAACCCCCACCATGTTGGGATTCTCTGTAATTTCCAAGACTTGGCCAGACGAAGCCTCGCTGCCCTGGGCTAGCACTGGAGATAGTTGGTCTAGAGACTTCCAGAGGGCCCCTTCCCACCAGCGCTCCTCTCTGAGCCACGTTAGGCTAAGGTTGGCCAAAAGAGGTCAACGCCCAACCTCTGCCATGGGAACCTCAGGCTCCAGAGCCCCGGCAAACACAAACATGGATCTCACCGTGAACTCAACACTGTGCCCCGAGAGGTAGGTGAGGAGGTAGGAGGTGACCGGCAGACACGCCTCAGCCACAGCAGGGTCACTGGAGTGGGACAGCTCGTGGAGACAGCGGGCCGCCTCCATCTGCACGTTGGCCAGGCTGCTGGTGAAGAGCCCGATGAGTGTCCGGATGCTGCTGTCCAGCCTGGTGGAACCCAAAGGGTGCTGTCACCTCCTGCCTCCCCGCCCTCAGCCACGCAACGCCCGGGGCAAAGGGCCACTCTGGACCTGCCCTTGGTGCCAGTCCTGGGCTGACCTGACAAACTTCTGCTGAGTCTCCTTGTTCTGCAGAGCCCAGCGGAGGCGGCCGAGTGAGCTTTTCCTGTCCGAACCCCTCTGCAGGCCTCTGAGCAGCTCCAGGAGCTATCCAAGAGGTAAAAGATGGGTGAATTTCAAGCAGTGCCAGGGTTAAGATTTCATCCCGTTAATCCCGGCGGCAAAGAAACCCAGGGCACAAAGACGGTCGCAAAGAACCCGTTTCCGTGTCTGGCAATGACCCGAAGAACACTCCCGAACCCACCCCTGCCCCGGCTCCTCCATTTGCCGAGAGGTTGGGCAACCCCCAAGGGATCCCCATCTCCACCAAGAACCTCGTGTTGTTCACCTCATCCTCCAAAAGCGGCTCTGGCACGATCTCTGCTCCATCCTGTCCGCTCTCCTCTGCCGCGATGTCCTCCCGCAGGAGTCGCTTGCTGACCAGCTGCTCCTGCCGCCGGGCTTTCCTGAGGGCTGCGATCGCATCCGTCCCGTCACCACCCGCCCAGGACCAGATGCTTTTCCATCCCACCAAAAAGCCACATTCTATTTCACGGGAAGAACCCACCCGTCCCTCCCTGGGCGAGCCGGGNTCCTGGCTGATGGCCGGGCCCGGAGGGTGGTGGGAATGGAGCTCGATGCGGCTGGTGGCCGGTCGGTCACAAGCGGCGTCCCCCAGGGCTCAGCACGGGGACCAGATCTGTTCGGTATCTTCATCTGGACGAGGAAATGGAGGAGGCAGCTTCAGCCGGTGTGCAGATGACACCAAGATGGGTGGGAATGTTGATCTGCTGCTGGAGGCTCAGCAGAGGGGTCTGGCCGGTCTGGATCAATGGGATGAGGTTCCACAAAGCCAAGCCTGGTCCTGCCCTCAGGTCACCCCAACCCCCTTCACTGCTCCAGGCTGGGGCAGAGCAGCTGGAAAGTGCCCAGTGGGAAAGGCCCTGGGGGGG
>VWZK01011970.1:93481-109139 GCA_013396935.1 Baryphthengus martii
CCCGCCCAGGACCAGATGCTTTTCCATCCCACCAAAAAGCCACATTCTATTTCACGGGAAGAACCCACCCGTCCCTCCCTGGGCGAGCCGGGTACCGCGGGACAGGTTCCGCTCGAGGTGCGAGGCCACGGCCGGGCAAAGCCGCACCAGAGCGGGACGGAGGTGCGAGGACCAGCGCGGCCGCACGGAGAGCGACCCGACGCTGGTTTTATGGAGGCGAGACCTTGGAAAACCCAAAGCGCAGGGAAGCGGTTGAGGAAACGGGGCATCCCGGGCAGAAACCCCGTGGGGATTAAAAACAAAAACGGCTGGAAAACGCTTCCCCGAGCGGGCAGGGTGCCCAGGGGCACCAACCAGCCCCTGAGCTGCCAGGACGGGGTCCCGCCGCGGCTCCCGCACCCACCGGGGGCTCCCCAAACCNAAGGCCCTATGGGGGTTGGTCACCAGGCAGCTGGAGATGAGCCAGAGTGCCCAGGGGGGCAAGAAGCCACCAGCATCCTGCTGGGGCAGCACTGGGCAGGCAGCAGGGCCGGGGTGGGGATTGTTCCCCAGAACTGGGCACTGGGGAGGCCGCCCCTCGAATCCTGGGATCAGTTTTGGGCTCCTTACTCCCAGAAGGACCTGGAGGGGCTGGAGCATGTCCAGAGAACGGCAACAGAGCTGGGGAAGGGTCTGGAGCAGGAGTGTGGTGAGGAGCAGCTGAGGGAGCTGGGCTGGTTCACCCTGGAGAAAAGGAGGCTCAGAGAAGACCTTCTGGCTCCCCACAACTCCCTGAAGTTCAAGAGGTTAGATCCAGGGGGGATCAGTCTCTTCTCCGATGGTAACAAGCAACAGAACAGGAGGAACTGGCCTCAAGTTTCCCCAGGGGAGGTTTTGGTTGGAGCTGAGGAACAATTTGTTCCCCTCCAGAGTTGTCCAGGCCTGGCCCAGGCTGCCCAGGGCAGGGCTGGAGTCCCCCTGGGACTCCAGGGATCACCTGGAGGGGTTTCCAAGCTGTGGAGCTGTGGTGCTGAGGGACAGAGCTCAGTGGTGCCCTGGCAGGGATGGGGTACTGTTGGATTCCATGATCCTAAAGGTGTCTTCCATCCAAAACAATTCTATGATTCTAGGAGGACCAAGACCAGCCTTTTCTGGGGCAGGGGCTCAGCTGGAGCACCCCTGGCTGCTGCTGCTGGAGGGAGCTTGGCCAGCACCACTGCGTGGCCGGCAGAACCATGTGTCTGGGTCACAAGGAGACGCTGTTGACCCTCTGTGGGGCGCTGCTGGCTCCAGGGATGGGGTGCAGGTCCTGCATGTGGGGATATAGACACAAGTGTCCACAGAGGGGATGGGACCGGACAGAGAATGGTCTCTTCTGGCCTTGCAGGGCTGACTCCAGCCAAACTCCAGGCTCAGGCAAGGTCCCTGCCCCCACAGGGCTGGGGTGTGTGTTCGTTGAAGCTCAAAAAGCTCAGAGATTCACTGGAAATCTAATACAACGAGTCTTGGTGTTCTGGGTTCTTCTGCGGTGGCAACGAGAACAAGAAAGTCATCAACCAAAAGACAGCTCCAAAACCACAGGTCTTCACGTGAAGTGAAGTGTCATTTGCAGTCCAGGAGACAGAAGACCTCATTTTTCCGCAGAAAGGATTTTAGAGGAATTTGCAGCTGGTGGTCGGGAATGAGCAATTGAAAGGTACCAGACCCAGACAGACCTCACCAAAAGCGAGGAGAACTCGGAAAGGTTGTTATGTTTTTTCCACAATGGACACAGTAGCAGCCTCGTGTCACCTGAGCGTGGAGAAGAGGAGTCATGGAGTCAGTGAACCCCCCTGCAGAAGGAACTCCTCAGGGAGGGGCAGCAAAGCAGGGCAGCTCCACACGAGATGCTGGGAACAAACAAATGAGCTGCAAGTTGCTGGAACTACCAAAACCAGACTTTCCTCTCACCCATCCCAGCTGCGGTGCCGGAGCGCGTGGGACAGGCAGCTCCTGGCCCAGCTGCTGTGGCACTGGTGGTGTCTCTAACACCCCATGAACAACAACAAACTGGGAAGTGCCTCTTCTCACTGTGCAGAAACCCTTGCTGAAGGTCCTGTCAGAGATCCAACATAGGCAGAGAAATCCCTGGGCAAAGAAAAACCCCCGGCAAGTCTCTTCAAACGCCTGGTGGTCTCCGCTCGCTGACAGAGCGTTGACATCTCAGTGTAGATACAGCCACCAGCTGCCAAAGGAGCACGGGGCAAGTCATGTGAGATCCTTGGCCAAGCCAAGTGGACACCTTGCCAGGGAAGCCAACGTTAGGTGAAGAAGAGCCCTTCGCAGCATCAGGCAGCTCACACCGCGCGTGGGAATTTGTCCTGTCTGCATCCTACACGGGGCACAGGCTCCTGGGGATGGTCCGGATAGCGGGAGTGACAGTCCCCTGCCCTCCTGCCCTGCCTCCTGCAGGGTGCTCAGCACCCGCTGGGCTCCGAGGCGCAGCAAGCCCAGAACATCTGGAAGCAAAACTGTGTTCGAGCTGGTCCTCAGAGTGCGTCCAGGGCACCTTGACCATCTCTCCTCTCACCATTCCCAGGAAAGAGAGCGGCCTTGGCACTCGGCCCAAAGCCCTTCCCCGCCGCCGGCAGCCGCAAGCGCCCCGGCTCACGGAGAAGCGAAGCAGAAGTGACTTGGGCGGTCACCGCACGGCGTGTTGCGTCCCGTGGCACGGCTGGGCCGGTCCTGCTCAGGAAGTCACACCACGAGAGCCAGGGCAGCGCCTGGGAGGCAGCCTCCGGCCGGTCCCAGCTTCGTGAAACCGAGCGCGGGCGGGACGGGCGACGGAAGCGCCAACGGCAGCCGGGAGGCACCTGCAGGTGTTGGGGTCTCATCCTGCCGGAGGTCAGAGCGCGGGATGATCTGGCGCAGGAGTTGCTGAGCCCTTCGCAGAACCTTTGGCGCCTCCGCCGTGGATTTGGCAGCGGCTGGAGGAAGCGGCCGTGGGGCCACGAAAGGTTTCGGTGCGAGGCGGCCGGTGAGTCACTGGGCAAACGCTCCCGCTTCGCGCTGCCTCCGTGGCCGGGGGGACCTGGAGCGAGTGCCGGAGGAGAGCTCGTCCCCGGGAGGGTGCTGCTGCAGCCCCGCTCGGCACGGAGAGGTGGAGATTGCTCCGGCCTCGGCGCGTTCTGAGATGCGGCCGCAAAAAACCGCGGCCGCTGGGGGCTGGTGCCGGAGCTGCTGGAGCAGGAGGTTGGGCTGGAAACCCCCACAGGTTCCTGGCACTGCCCCATTTGGGCGCAGACGGAGCTGTGTCAGCACGTTCTGAGCAGCCTTTCGCTTTGGGTGCTTTGGGGCGGTCGCTGGAGGAGATCCCCCCGCCAGCCGGACAGCGAAGCGATATTCAGGGTGGCCAGAGCCTCCCAAAGGCTTTTCTGCCGGCTCCTCGGGGGCTGGTAATGCCTCCTCGGATTGCTGAGCCAGGAGAAAGGGAAAGATGAATCTCTGTTGCAATTTCCTCCCCCGGGTGGCAGAGACACACACGGAGAAGCCGAGGGAGCCGTGGCTCTTCCGTCCCGTGTCCAGAGCCAGACCTCTGCCTTCGCTGCCCGTAACATGGCGTTTCCAGTTTCTCCTGCTCCATGGGATTCCCCGGTCGCTTCGGATTGGGATCCTGCAAGCGAGGTCTCCTCGGGAGGAGCCACCTTGCCCTGCTGAAACCCTGCCTTAGGGTGGGGTGAGACTCCGGCCACTGACTCCCTGCCAAGGAGCAGGTGTCACAGGCAGAGCGCTTGGGTGTTCCGCCGGTGGTTTGAGCGTTGCCCTGAGTCACGGCTGAGGTGCCCGGTGGGGGCTGGTGGGGTGCTCCGCACCCAGGGCCGGAGGGATGAGGGCAGTGCCAGGTCCCCGATGGGTGGCTCTGCAGGGCTGAACCTGCCACACAGGATCACAGAGTCACAGAAGTGGGGGGGGGGGCGGATTGGAAGGGACCTCTGGAGATCATCCANGAGGGGCAGAGGGAGGCTCGGGACCGCGGGCGCCGGGAGCTGCTGCTGGATGGCGTGGAGCTCCCTGCGCACAACCTGCGGCTGCCCGAGGCCCGAGGGCTGAGCTCGTTCGATGCCACCACACAGACCCCCTGAGAGGGATTCGGAGGGGACACTGGGCCCTGCAGATCCTGCCACCTCCACCCTGGAGAATGTTTTGGGGAGACCTTCTCGGGGCCTTTCAGGGCTTCAAGGGGCCTCTCAGAAAGATGGGGACAGACTTTGGAGCAGGGCCTGTTGGAACAGTACAAGCGGGGATGGGTTTAAATTAAAATAAGCACATTCAGACTGGAGAGAAGGCAGTAATTTTTGAACCTGAGGGTGGTGAGAGCCTGGCCCAGGTTNGGAGACTCCACAATCTCTCTGGACGGCCTGTTCCAGGCTCCATCACCCTCTCTGTCAAAAAGTTTTTTTTTATGTTCACCTGGAACCTCCTCTGCTCCAGTTTGCACCCATTGCCCCTCATCCTATCATTGGGCATCACTGAGAAGATCCTGGCTTCGTCCTCCCGACACTGCCCTTTCCCTATTTGTAAAGATTCCTGAGGTCACTCTTCAGGCTCCTCTTCCCAAGCTGAAGAGACCCAGCTCTGTCACCCTCTCCTCAGCAGGGAGATGTTCCACTCCNTGTCCCTGGCATGAGCCACCAGCCCTGATGCCAGGGGACCACCCAGCCTCCGAGAGCAGCTCCCCCCAGGAACCCATCCCCCTGGACGCTGCTCCACCCTCAGCCCCCACGGGGAAAATCCGGCTCTGCTGCTGGGCACAGGCCGGGTGGGAGAGCTTGTGTCCCTTTGGCTGCTGCCACGTGGAATAGCTTGGGTGCCCCATCACCCATGAGTGTCCCTGAGCTCAGACACCCACCCCCAGCCCTGCAGGGAAGACAGACAGACAGACAGGNGGATCTGGATGGTCCCCTCAGCTCGCACAGGAGCGTTGCTGCCTTTCACCTTTGTCCTCCTCTTTTCTAGGTTGTTCACCATGGCTGTGGCTGTTCTCCTCCTCCTGGGGCTGGGGCTGCTGGAGGTGGAAGGCAGGTGTTTTTTAAATCGCACTGAGGAGCACTGTGTGTGCTACAACCTGTCCCAGGAAAACCTGGGCAGCATCATCCAGTGCCTCCCAGCCTCGGTCGTGGAGTTTTGGGGGGGAGAGCTGGAGAAATACGTAGCCTTCCCAATCAGCGACCTGGACTCCTCCACCATTGACATGCTGGACTCCCTTCTCATCAGGAAAATAATTTTTGGTGATCTCCTGGTGCCCGAGATACTCCTCGCCCGAGTCCTGAGGTTCTTCTCCTACACCCAGGTGCAGGAGCTGGTGTTTGACAACTGCACTTTCGAGGGGAGAGGCAACTGGGAAGAAATGACCAACCAGGACTTGCCCATAACGTCCCTCCGCTTCCACAACGTGACTTCTGCCCCGCTGACAGGCCGCCAGCAGGACCTCTCTAGTCTGAGCAGCTGGCTGGGAACCCTGCAGGAGCTGGCTGTCACTGAGTCCCATGTCACCAGCCTGCCCTGCAGCATCGGAAGGGTGTTCCGAGCCCTGCGCTCCCTGGATCTGGCGCAGAACAGCCTGGGGGATGAGAGCTTGACATCCGCCTTCTGCCAAGGGGCTTTCCCTCAGCTCCAGGTGCTGAGCCTGCGAGGAAACCACCTGACGTCCTACCAGGGAGCGTGCAAGAGCGTGCGGCCGCTGCGCGAGCTCCGGCACCTCGATCTCAGCCAGAACAAGCTCATGGTGGAGCCGCCCTCGTCCTGCCAGTGGCCGGTGTCCCTCCGGATTTTTAACTTGTCTGGCACTGCCTTGGAGGAAGTTCTCACACCTCTGCCTCCCAGCCTGGAAGTGTTGGATGTGAGCTGCAACCACCTCCGTGCCGTGGACATCTCTCTCAGCTCTCTGAAGAAGCTCTTCCTGAGCCACAACCTGCTGCGGGCTGTCCCTTCCCTCGGGAATTGCCCCAAGTTGGATACCCTCCACTTGGACAACAACTCAATTGCAGAGCTGCCGTGGGATGAGGTGAAGTTCCTGGAGCAGCTGCGGGAGGTGGCGGTGGCCGGCAACCCCTACAACTGCTCATGCACCGGGGCCGGGGGGCTCCAGGCGCTGGCGAGCAGGGGGCACCTTGGCCAGGGCTGGCCCCAGGACTACACGTGTCACTCGCCACCAGGCTACCGGGGCTGGCAGGTGAAGGCCGTGCCGGTGTCGGTGCTGCGCTGTAATCCGGCTGCCGTGGTCGCCCCGCTCTGCGTCGCCCTCGCCCTGGTTGGCGTGGCCGGCGCCGTCTGCCTGGCCAGATCCCGGCGCGGGCTGTTCCGGCCCTGCCGCAGCAGGTAAAGGGACCGTTCCCACCAGCGCCCGTTCCCACCAGTGCTTCCTCACAGCGGCTCAGCCCCAGGGGCCCCACGGGAAGACTCAGAAGACCACCAAGAGCTGGCGAGGGGCTCTCTTGGCGCTCCTAGACCAGGCTCCCCTGGGCAGCGGGACTGTCCTCGACATTATCCCACAGTGGCGGTGGCTTCGGCTCTCCTTGTGCCCACCAGCCCAGCTGTCCTTGCAGCCTCCGTGGCCCCTCTGCTGATCCTTCATCTCTCCTCAACTGGGTTGTGGTGGCGGGATGGCCGGTTTGTGGGGATGGCCGGTTTGTGGGGATTGTGAGCTCTGCTTAACTGCCCTTCAGTCTAAGAGAAAACCCACAAAAGACAAGGAAGTGGGTAAATTAAAACACCCCAATACACTAAGGCTAACGAGCGGAAGGTAACGGGGACAACCACCAGGATCTGAGCTGTCGAGCCACTGGTGGATGAACCGCTCAGGTGTGACCTTGAAGAGGTTCAACCAGAAACTTTTTAATGGAAAACAAGAAAATGGGTTTATTCTGTTCTGGGTTCTTCAGAAAGCATCTCATAGGACAAACAAAATTGATTATGGGATGCTGAGGGAGATCAGGGAAGCGCAAGATGTACTGGGGAACAATGGTGGGAAGGATCAAAGGGAGGATCCCAGGTCGGGGAGGAACAAACATGGGAAAATGGAAGGGGTCTAGCCGTAGGTGGGCAGCACTCACCTGGCCGAGCCCTGCGCTTCATCCTCAGGGTCTGTGCGGCCTCCTCATTAAAATCCATCCCTGGGTGTTTTGTGTCCCCTCATGCTCTGCCCATGCCCTCGTGCGTGCGGCCTGCGAGTGACCGCGGCCGCGTGGGAAAGCAGCGTGTGGAAAGACCCAAGGCCAGAGCAGGAGAGCGGCCGCACGGGGCCTGGGGCCCGGCCGGGGATCCACAGGGGACTCGGGGTCGGCCGCCTGTTTGAAGGCGCAGGGATGTGCGGCTGCCTGGGGGGGTGGTTCCGGTCGGGTGGGGGCTGGCAAAGACTCTCTCTGCGGGACCCCTGTGGAGGGGGGGACACTGGGGTCTGCACCTGCCAGCGGCTGGGCTTGGGGACAGGGAGGCAGCAGCTGCTGTCTGATGGGTGAGGAAGGAGAAACGCCCATGTGCCAGAATCCCAGGATCTCCCCTTGCTCCACAGTGGGGCCGGTGGCAGTCGAGGGGACGTGTTTGCATCTCCTCACTGTGCCTGCTCCTGTCCGAACGCAAGGGGCTCGCCTGAGCTCTCCTGGGATCTCTCTCCTGTCTCTCACAGTCTGTGTTTCCACAGAGATCCTCAGCTTCAGCAGTTCCCTTTGTGCTTTCTCGGCATGACTGGTGGCCAGTCAGTGTCGTTCTGTGGTTTATGGTTGCTTCTTGGGCCTAGAAAACCTTCATAATAGTCCAAGGTCCCTCATCTCCCATCCTTGGCTTGCACAGATGTCCCTCTTGGAGCCTTAGGGCAGTGGGTCTTGGCACCCACTTGCATCCCGTGGTCCCGCTGACTCCTTGGCCAGCAGGGCTCAGCCTCCAGCCCACGGTGCCTCCGGGCTGGGCCAGACTCTGCCCACATCCATGAATAATTCAGAGAAAGAGGATCCCCCCTGTGTAACCCCATCCCCTGCCCTGGCCCAAGCACCAGCTCCAGGGCTGCTCGGCCATGGCTGCTGGGGAGGTGAGCGTCACCCTGGGGGACATCACGGGGTGATGCGGAGGGATCCGTTCCCTGCCCTCAGCGCGGTAGGACCAGGCGCCGCCAGGGCCTCATCCAGCTGCGGGCGGGTGCTGGGCACGTGGGGCAGGACCCAGCTCATTCCTGCTCTGCCCAGCAGGCCAAGCGGGACGTCTGCGTCCGAGCAGCCGTGGGACTCCAGCAGGCAGCAGGTAGAGCTGGGGACCGGGACAATGGCAGCATCCCAAAGCCTTTGGCCGGGGAACTGGACGGTGGCACTGGGAGTGCTGGTCCTGCTGGTGGGGCTGGGCCGGGCAGTGGAGATGGGGAGGGGGTGTCCAACCCACCCTGGGGGCTCTGAGCAGGAGGGCTCAGGAATGGTGTGAAACCTTGGGAACCGGCCCTGAGCTGCCGGGGGACACACACAGGGACAGAACTGGGAAGGGGTGGGATTGACCCCCCTATTTCCAGGGCCAGGGAACAGCGACGAAGACCCTGTGCAGCTTCTCTTGGCTGGGAAGGAGCTCCAGGTGAGGGTGGCAGGGACACGGGCTCCCCGATGGGACCTGCCTGGGGACCCTTCTGGGTGCTGAGGGCTTGGACCGATCCTGCCCCACACCCCTTGTGGAGGGGGTGCTCCTGAGGGGTACCAGAGAGCTGGGAAGGGAGGGAGGCTCCCTCTACTCCTCCCTGTGCTAGGCCCTCCATGTCACCCCTGCCATCTCCATCCCAGTGCACCCAGTCCCTTCTTTACCCCGCACTGGTCATACTGGGATGGGGGAAAGCTGAAGCTTATCCCCCTCCTTCCCTGCCTCCCTCATGCCAGGACAGGGCTGTCGATGGCATCTTCCACTTGGACGCAGGACAGGTACCGTGGGCCCCAAGTCCTTCTTCTGCACCCTTGTCCCCAGTTGGCTGAGCCAGGGACATACTGGCCATGGGCTGGGGCACCCAGGAGGGATCCTGGGGGCACTGGGAACCCAGTTCTGGTCCTGGGGGCACTGGGCACCGCTGTCAGCTCTTCAGGCGCCACAGGCAGTGCTGGGGACCCAGAGCTCGGTCCTGTGTGTGGCTCTGCTGGTGTTTCTCACCCTTTCCCTGTTTTTTCTTGGGTGCTGGGACTTGGTGGCCGTGCCGGGATGTGCTGTCTGTGCCTTCCTGCTCTCGCTGGTGTGCTGCGCACCCCTGTGTCGCACCATCTGTGCCGTGCCGTGCCATCCACGCCGTGCATCTGCACCGTGCCATCTATACCGGGCTACCTGTGCCATCCCATCTGCCTTGTGCTGCCCGTTCCATGCCGATGCCCTCTGTGCTGGGCCATCTGCACTGTGCCGGACATCCCACGCCGTCCCTGCTCTTTCCTACCAGGAGAAGGTCCTGGAGTTGGCAAGACCCCAACTGGCCCTGGTTCCCCTTGGCTACAGCGTGTCCCTGCTGCTGTGGGACCCCTGTGGCTCCGGCGTCTGGCTGCCCTTCCAGAGCATCGTCCGGCAGGTGAGGGCACATGGCATGGTGGGGGAGAGGTGACAGACAGAGGTGACAGTGCACGGTGCTGGGCTCCCGGGACGTCCAGCTGACCCCAGTCCTGCTGGTACAGCCGCGAGCCCCCGGCCGTTGGTGCTAAGAACCAAAGGCTCCCAGCTTGAGTGGCTTGTCCCCAGGTGATCGACACCATCTTCCAAGAACTGGAAGCCTTGGGAGGCGATGGACGGAGCCTGCAAACTGTCAGCCTGGTCCAGGTGGGGCAGGAGCGGAGCTGGCGGGGTGCCCTGGGCTGGAGGTTCTGCTCCCTCTCTGCCACTGGCCAGATCCTGCTGTGCCACTATTGGCATCCAGTCCCCTGTGCCAGAGGGTGATCAGTGGCCAGCGACCTTCGGATCCCAGATTTTCTCACCTCTTCACAGAACTTCCCAGGTGTGGGAAGCCTCGGCTGCCCACGGGGTGTCTCCCAGGCTCCAGCAACCTGGTGGGAACACGTTCCTGCCCACCTCGTGGCCGGGCTTTTCCTGCCAGCCACGGCTCCCTGTGGCCAGAAGGTCCCTCCGGTGTCTCCTTGGCCAGCACAGGAGCGGTGCCAGCTCCTGCCATAGGCTGGGCCCTGCCTTTTGGCTCTGGGATGCTGCCGGGCACCTGCCAAGCTCCACGCAGGGCTTGGGCGTTCCCAGGGCTCTGCCTTTCCCTGGCCCCAGGGCTGGAAAAGCTGGGAGTGACCCTGAGATCTCGCCCTTCCCAGCCATGAGCAACCTGGGTCCCCAGCGATCGTGGGACACCAGCAACCCCCTCTCCCTGCCCCTGGCCTCATGCAGCCCCATTCCAGGTCTGCGCCCATGACAAAGCCTGGGATCTGCTCCGTCCCGACGGCCAAGCCCTGCAAGTGGTGGACGTCGCTCCCCTTGGCCTGTAGGTACCTGATGCCCCCTGGATGGGCAGGTGCCCCTGGGGGGCGTGTACCTCAGCATCGAGCACGGTGTGCGGTGCCGGGCCAAGGGGATCCCTCAGGGAGCCCAGGAAGGCAGGAGGTGGGTGGACGCAGCCGTCCTCACTTGCTCCTTTCTCCCTCTACTTCCAGGATGGTGGAAGAGGCAATGGAAATTGTTGTGCCTGATGCCCAAGCTGCCACCAGTGCCTATGCCAGGGGGCTGGGTGCCATCTCAGCACTGTCCCGTGGGTGTGCACAGCAGCCCCCTGCAGATGGGTGCTCGGCCAAGCAGGGGTGAGGGATCTGGCAGATATCCCACAGGGTTGGGAAGGATTGAGCCACAGGGTGCTGGGGCTGGCTCGGGGAACCGCAGCTGCCCCAATCCCGCCCTGGTGTCTCCCCAGCTCCGGCAGCCTCTTCACTCTCACCGTGGAGCGGGAGCTGGAGGGCGGAAGGCGCCAGCGCTCGGCCCTCAGGATCCTGGCATCGCCTGGGGTCTCCGGGTGCTGCTCCGAGCCGTACGTACCTGAGTCGGGACCCCTCTCCGGCTCCCCTGTGGTGCCCGGGATTCGGTACCTGGAGGTGAAGCTGGAGGGACGCAAACACCCAGCGGGAGCCCGTGACTGGGAGCCAAGGGGGTGCCACCGCCCCTTTGGGGACGTGTTACCAGCAGGGCCACCCCACCTGGGGCTCCCATGGGTGGGTGGGTCCCACTGGCGGGTCCCACCCTGGGGTATCTGTGGCCCCATGTGCAGGGCACCCGACGCCCGCCACCTGCCCTGGATCGTCGAGCGGCTGCTGGAGGAGAACAGCCTGACCTTCCTGCTGCTCTGCCTGACGCTGCCAGGTATCCTGGGACTTCTTCGGGGTCCTCCCTCCCTGAGGGGTCCCCCCATCCCGCCTCATGCCCGGCCCTCGGTCCCTGGCCACTGCCAGGGGACACTTATCATTGGAAGCCGGACGCTGGCTCCGCTCATCCCCACCAGCCCTGCCCCAGGGCCGGACGTCAGGATGTCCCCGTGTTGCTGGACGGACCTTTGTGGTCCCTGCTCCTCCAGACACCTCCCAAGAAGAGGTCCTGGCAGCCCTGGGACTGGCCGAGCGGGTCAAGGGACGGACCAAGCCGGTGTGGGCCACGCTCTGGGAGCCGGCGCAGGAGGTGGCGGCGAGGCGGAGGGAGATGCGAAGGCTGCGGTCGGAGCTGCTGGCGGGAGCTGGTCTATCCCAGCAGGAGACAGCTGTGGCCCAGCTGCGGAGAGCCCTGCGGGAGCTCAAGGTGGCCACCAGATGGGACCAGGGTGGCACCAGTCCCTCCCAGTCGGACGAGGTCCAGGCTCTGTCCTGGTGTCACAATCCCGGTCTGGCACTGGAGGCAGGGGCTGGGGGCTGCTTGCTGGGGGTGGGATGTGTCCCTGGAGCTGTGCCGTGTCCAGAGGGTTCCAGCAGCCCAGCAAGGAACCCCCAGCTCCTTCTTCCAGGTGCTGAAGAGCCAAAGTTGGGAGAAGAAGCAGGCAGCGGCCGGAGAACTCGGGATAAATGAGACACATCTGCCCAGTGCCAAGGTGGGCACAGGCCAGGCCACGGGCCCCTCATCCTGGGACAATCAGGTGCAGGAGAAGCCCCGAGTCCCAGCGGTGTCCTCATAACACCTCCTCCTGCTCCCCCAGGATGGGGTCTCCACAGGGAATACAGCACTGGACCAGGAGCCTGCAACCCAAACGCCCCCGGCCGGTCCCAGCCCGGAGGCAGCGGGTCTGGGATGCGGGGCCAGGCACGCACCCCACGCCTGGGTGGCTGAGATGTGGGCCTGGAGCATGGCAGCACGCGGTGGGAAAAGGCTTCGCTTGGCCCTGGTGCTCCCTTTAAGCTGCTTTCCTCAGCCCCGCGTCACCCTCACTCTCCTTCCCGCTCCCACCCAGGGCCGGGCGCCCGCGAGAGCTGCCGGCGGGCGGTTAACCAGGCCCCGGAGAGCGCAGGGCAGGGGCTGCCAGAGGAGGCCTCACCAAGCCAAGCGCCAAGGCCGCCAACTGGCGGTGACACGGTGAGCGGGAGCCCGCTGGGAGCTCCTGACCAGGAGCAGCACCCAGTGCCCGTGTACCCCCTGGCACCCAGCCCACGGCCGCCGTGCCAGTCATCTCCGCTCTCTGCCAGGCTGGGAGCTGGTGCTGGCCATGCCCATCCCTGGAGGTGCAGCGAGCCCTGGCCAAGGCGCAGTGGCAGCGGCTGCAAGCCCAGCACCGCCGGCTCCTCCGGCAGCAGCTCGGTGATGGGTCAGCGCCAGGGCTGGAGGCGAGCGAGGAGATGGACGCTGGAAATGAGCCCGGCGCCACGGGCTCCAGGCTCTTCTCCTTGCCAGGGGGCAGAGACAGCCCAGAGCTGCCCTGTCCCTATCTCTGCGCCCCACAGCGGGACCCGACGCGCCGGCAACGGGAGGCGGCCGCCTTAGGCCTGAGCCCGGAGGTGGCGCGGAGGGAGCGGGAGGCAGCCGAGTGGGACCTGGAGGCCTTGCCGCGGAGCCAGCGGCAGGAGCTGTGGGAGCTGCAGGTCCGCAGGCGGGAGCTGCTGTGGGCGGGCGCCCAGGGATGTCCCAGGCAGCTCCGGGCGTCTCCNGCTCTAGTTGCAGATGTCCCTGCTACCTGCACAGGGGTGGGACCAGATGAGCTTGGAAGGTCCTGTCCCTGGCATGAGCCACCAGCCCTGATGCCAGGGGACCACCCAGCCTCCGAGAGCAGCTCCCCCCAGGAACCCATCCCCCTGGACGCTGCTCCACCCTCAGCCCCCACGGGGAAAATCCGGCTCTGCTGCTGGGCACAGGCCGGGTGGGAGAGCTTGTGTCCCTTTGGCTGCTGCCACGTGGAATAGCTTGGGTGCCCCATCACCCATGAGTGTCCCTGAGCTCAGACACCCACCCCCAGCCCTGCAGGGAAGACAGACAGACAGACAGGCTGTTGAACCGCAGCTTTAATAACGCTGGGCAGAGGCAGCGGTGACTCCCGCTCACAGTGTCCATACAGATTTGGGTGCCCCCAAAAGGGAGAGGGCACCCAAGAGTGAGTAAAACCATTCCCACATCCCTCCAGGCCCCGTCCGTGCCCCACGGAACGGAGACACCGTGGCCGAGAAGCAGCAGCAGCCCCTCGGGGAGGGCTGGAAAACCAGAGGCGGGAGATTCCCCCCCGGGCAGGAGGAGGCCGTTGCGTCTCCAACGCCCCAGCACAGGCACCGACCGCCCCGAGAAGGTCCCAAGGCGTCTGCAGGGCAGGGCGGCAGCGGCTACTCGCCCCCGTAGTAGAGGTGAGCGGCCAGGCCAACGCCGGCGGCGGCGACGAAGAAGAGGAGGGTGAGCTGCAGGTTGAAGAGGGCGACGGACAGGAGGGCATTGACCAGGATGGAGCAGGAGATGACGAAGAGCCTGGTGATGTTGCTGCTGTGCTTCATGACCGCGGACATGATCAAGCCGTTCAAGGCCTGGCTGAACACGATCAGCAGCACCCAGGAGGAGAAGCCCTCCCAGAAGCCGCCCCAGGCGCCGCTCCAGAAGTAGCCGGTCAAGTTGAGCAGGACCCCGAAGAAATAAAGGAAGAGGTTCTGAAGGCTGAGAGGCAGCGCCTGGGTTTTCAGGACGGCCTCCGTGTAGACGGCCGAGAGGCCCGAGATCAGGCAGTAGACGGAAAGCAGCGCCAAGCCCGTCGGCGTGATGTGCAGCCGGAGCTCGGAGGGGCCGCCGGGCTCCCGCAGACCCCCCCAGCTGTAGCTGACCCCCGCGGCCGCCAGCAGGAGCAGAGCCAGCCACCTGCGCCGGCCCAGTTTCTGGCGCAGGAAGAGGCTGTAGAGGAGCGCGGTGCTGACGATCTTGAAGTTGCTCAGCACCTGGAAGGTGCTGGGATCCATGAAGAGCTGCATGTGAACCACCAGGTTGTTGTTGGCGGCGTAGAGCAGGGCGGAAAGGGCGAAGGGAGCGACGTGGCGCCAGGAGACAGCGACCCTCGGCAGTTCCCGCTCCCAGGTCAGCAGGAAGAAGAGGGAGAGCACCAGCTTGGTCAGCTCCACCAGGACCACGACGGAGGAGGAGCTGAAGGGGATCTTCCCGTCCACCTTGCAGTGGGTCAGGAGGGGAGCGTGGGAGCCGTAGATGGCCACCGACAGGAGCAGCATCGGCCCCCACAGCCCCCTCGGCAACCCCCGCTTGGCGGAGCCGGCGGAGCCGAACGGCACCATCGTCAGGCAGCAGCCGCCGGACCCCCAGCCTAGAACATCCAAGGAGACACCAAATACCGGGAACTTAATCAGCCTGATTAAAACCAGCTGTTACCGGCTACATCTGGGAGGCGTTCGAAAAGAACAGTTTTGTCTCTCATTAGGCAGGGAACTCCCAGCTTCTCCAGGAAGCCCCACCAAGTGCAACCCCGGGGCATGGCGTGCGCTTGGCAGGAGGCAGCGGCACAGGCAGCCCTTCGGTTCGTGAGGGACACGGAGAGAGAGGTGAGGGGACAAAGCCGCTGGCAAACCGCTGGCCACGGGCGCTCCCAAGCTAGCGTGGGTTCGTGGAGCGCTCGCCGCCACCACCACGATGCTCTAATAAACACCCCATAACCAGACCTGCCGCTGTCCGGCGATGCTGCGGCGCGGAGCCCTTGTCCGTGCCTCCGAAAGCCCTGGGGATCCTCTGCTAACTATGGAGCGCCGTTCCTACAGCCGCTGCCGCCAACGGGCCCCTGGCTAGTCCCGACCTTTCTTCAGCGAGCTCAGATAGTCCCGGATTGTCTTTTCGACGTTGGGGACGGCGTAAGTCTGAGCGGCGTAGATCCCGGTGCAGGTGCCGGCCACGAAGCCCAGGACGGCCGAGAAGCGGAGCTTGGCGATCACGTAGCCCGCCAGGAAGCCTTTGAGGAAGGGCGAGGCCAGCAGGGAGCCATCCTGAGGAGAAGAGCCGAGAGTCAGCTCCCGGGGCAGGGCCGGTTTGGAGAGGAACGGGGAGGGGTGATCGTTCCCGAGCCCCCTGCGGCCGGGTGGGCGGGACCACCGCGGCGGGGCCCGCGCGTTACCTGCCCCACGCCGGCCTGCACCTCGTCCTCCACCCTGCGCTGCAGGCTCTCCAGCTGGTCCTTCAGGAAGGCGAGGTCCTTCAGCTTGGGCAGCGGATCCTGAGAGAGACACGGGGGCTGAGGGCCGGCGGGAGCAGGGGCGGGGACCCACCGGGA
>VWZK01011970.1:109288-134627 GCA_013396935.1 Baryphthengus martii
GAAGGGGAGGCCGCCGTGACGGGGAGGGAGCGGCGCCTGGGAGGGAGTGGCGTCTGAGGCCCCGCCCCGGGGGCGGGAGTTGATGACCGGGACCGAGAGTAGCCATCCTCGCAGAATTCCCTAAGGGGGAAGCGACCGGAGCTCACGGCAGCGGTCTGGGCTTCCCAGAGCGCCTGCCGGGGCCCTGCCGCCTGCCCGGCCCCCGCGGCGAAGAGGATCTGGCTGCGGCTGTGGAGGGAGACCCGGACAGGAACCGTTTGGCCCGCGTGTGTCTGGGGTAAGCTTTTCTCCCTCGCCCGCCCGAGAGGGAGGGGGTGTTCCTTCTGGCCAGGGCTGCACCCGCTCAGCCCGTAGTGCCCGTCCCAGGGCCCGCGGAGGCCGGCTCGGGGGTCCCGAGGGCTCTGCGGTGTAGCGCTGGGTGCCGTAGGTGTAGGCAGCCACAAAGAGGCAGCCTGTGAACGTCTCCCAAGAGCTGCTGAGGGGCTGGAGGTCTGGAGTGATAAATGATTTTTAAACTTCTCCTCTTTTCCTTAGCTCAGCTGGATCCTCTTCCCTTAGTCCAGCTGCATGGTAACAATGAAAGCGGTAAACCATAATGAGCAGAACGACCTTGAAGATAAAGAAGTTATGTGCTGAGCCATCAAGAAAACAGTTTTTCCTGATTTTGACTACTTCAAGCTGGTCAACTCGGCAAAGGTCAAAAGTTAACAGGTGAGGAAGACTTCGGGCCTTTGCGAGGAAGACTACCAGCCTTCATCCAACGACCGCCAGAGGGGACCACCGGAGCGTCACACGGTGCCTGCACGGGGAGGCGGGACGATATGTAAACTATCTACTGAATATACTGATGAGCTTCCGGAGGTATAATGAATACGCATGTTTTGTAACCGTAAAAGCCAAGAAGTTTTAGTCCCCGGGGTGCCTATTTGGCGGAGCGATCCGCTGTGTACCCGGCGCCACAATAAAGAATACTGACTTAATAGCCTCAGTGACTAGAGAGTGAAATTCCTTCAAATCACTTGGTGACCCAGATGGGACCCCCTCTGCTTGGCCGCAGGACCCGCTGAGAAGAGGACTCCCTTGGGCACCCCCGGGGATTTCCCCGGAGGGATTCCTCGCCTCAATCGGATCACTGCGGGAGCAGACAAGGGCCGACTCGATAAAGGTATTCTTTATTTGGGATTTGGGGTTGGATTTAGGGACCGGTCATATGGGGAGCTTCTGTAAGTCAAGAGACTAGATCCACTGCAGGATAGTGTATACCGAGCTGCTGGCAACTCTGGTGTACAGTTGGTGACTTTGGTAAGTTGGTGCACAGACCTCTGGTGATTTTGGTACATTTGCTTATTGGTAACTTTGTAAGTTGGTGCACAGACCTCTGGTAACTTAGGTACGTTTGCTTGTTGGTATATGCCTCTCTGGGTTATTGACTTGGGCTATCGATTCTAAGGATTGTGATTTGGATAAAGCAAAAACTGATCTCAGATTGCGACCGTATGAAGACTGCGTGTGTGTGTGAGACTGAGACGCAGTATTAACTGCGAAGCGAGTGCGGAGTTCCGAGCCGCGCTTCCAACACCCCGCGAGGGGCTCGGCCGGAGACGAAGTGAATCGATAGCTGGTGTGCCGATATACGTGGTGGTTGGTGGTGCATTCATCGTAATTGTAGTAATTGTTATTGCGTTGTAAGGAAGTCCCTGTGTGTTGCGTTGTTTGAAATGGGGACAGGACAAAGTGAGGATGCTCAGAAGAGCACCCCGTTAGGATGTATTCTGGTGCACTGGAAAGAGATTGGGGGACCACCAGGTGGAAATGTAAACAAGAAAACCTTAATTAAATATTGCAGTCAGTGGTGGCCACTTTATAAATTCGAGGACGGGGAGCAGCGGCCCGAGAATGGATCCCTAAAATATAATACCTTGCCGCAGCTGATGTTTTTTTTTTACGGAGAGAGGGCAAATGGAATGAAGTTATGTACGTGGATATGGTTTTTTTTTACTTTGAGAAAGCACCCGGAGCGGCAGCACGATTGTGGAGTGAATGTACCGCCCCAGGATCCGCTGACCTTGTTCTTAGAATGGGAATATGAAAAGGGGCTGGCAAAAAGGAAAGAGCAATGTTGTTCTCCTCGTGGTATTGGTCAGGTGTGCACGAAGCCGCATAAGGTTAGAAATTGAACGGTAGCAGCTACCCGTGAGGATAACCCTGGGGAGGAGGATTTCACTGGTCGTACACCACCACCTGCCGCCCGGCCCCAGGCGCCACCAGCACCCACCTCCCCTCCTCCTGTTGTACCAACTAGGGAAACGCTGAGACCAGAAATGGAGGAGAGGGTGGAAATGGCGGACCCGGCCCCAACCGCTGGAAGAGTTTTGAGGAGCAAAAAGGAACCCGTTATTCAGGCCCCCTTGAGACAAGCTATGGGACCGGGAGGAGTTCCGGCCACGCTCAGAACACCGTTTTCCATGAGTGACCTGGACTCGTGGATGGAAATAGCTAGAAGGTATTGAGAAGACCCAAAAAGCGGTAGAGAATAGATACGAGTGGGTAGTTCAAATCTAGACCCGGATTGGAAGGATATAGATGTAATGTTGAATCAGGTGTCGGAGATGGAAAAACAGTTGATTTTGAAAGCTTCCCGGGAACATGTGGAGCCTCAAAGAGCTGCCCAGGCGTTAGAGGGAGGAACAGACCAGTACGTTCCCCTTGCGGATCCCAGTTGGGACCCAAATGACAATGGGGACTATCGGCTTTTGAAGCGATACCGGGAGGCTATCAGAGCGGATATATCTAAGGCAGTACCGAAAGCCACGAATTGATCCGCTTTATTCGCGGTGCCGCAGAATCCTACTGAGACACCTACAGAATTTTTAGATAGGCTGCGGACGGCGATGAGAGAACATGCTTCTGTAGACCTTTCATCGGAAGTGGGGCAGCAAAAGCTCGTCTCCCTGTTTCTAGAACAATCCACCCCAGATATTAGGAAGAAACTCCAGAAAATAGAGGAGCCGGATATTCAAAATATTGAAAAGTTTCTGGCAGAAGCCTGGGAAGTGTTTCAGTATAGAGATCTGGGGGGAGAGAGACGATCAGTAGCGCCGTTGGCAAAAGACCGGAAGGACTTGCTGGCTGAATTGGGGATAAGCAGAGGCTGAGGAAACGGGGCCAGTAAAGGAGGGGGCAGAGGAAGAGGAACGTCAGGAGCAGGAAGAGGGGTGACAGGGCTGAAATAGAATCAACGTGCCTTTTGTGATTTGAGCACTGGGAGAGGGAATGCTCAAAGTTTAGGCCCAAGAATCCTCTCGTAGCTGAATCAGAATGACGGGGACCTGGGGGCTCTACCCTAGCGGGCCCACTGGTTACCGTGCGGCTAAGGAAGCAAAGGAGGGAAGTGGAATTTTTGGTAGACACAGGAGCATCGTACTCGGCTTGGAATCAGGAATTATTACCCTGAAGTAACAACTTTGTGAATGTAGCAGGGGCCACCGGCCAACCTGAAAAGGCACATTTTGGACAACCTCTTAGATACCAGTTAGGAAAGCAAGTGGGTAGACGTCCGTTTCTGTAGTTACCTAGTTCTCCCAAGTCCTTATTAGGACGGGACTTGTCGGACCGACTGGGGACGGAGGTTAGCTTCGAGGAAGGACAAATCCAACTGAGAGTAAAAGATCAGGAAATGATTGAACTCCTGAGCCTTGCCCTGACAGCACCAAGAGAGGGATCTGCCCTGACAGTGATACCACAGGAGACAGAGAACCAAGTTTATCCGATAGTATGGGCCTCAGGCATCCCAGGGAAATCCAAGGTAGCTTCTCCAGGGAGGATCAAACTGAAACCTGGTGCAAGCTCGATAAGAATTAAAGAATATCCTCTTAGAATGCAGGATCGTAAAGGAATTAAAGAAATAATTGACACTTTTATCAAATTTGGAATTTTGAAAGAGTGTGAATCAGAATGTAATACCCCCATCCTTCCAGTAAGGAAGCAGGATGGAAAATAGAGGTTGGTTCAGGATCTGAGAGCAATTAACAGAATCCCTAAGGATCTGCACCCAGTTGTGGCAAACCCCTGTACCCTCCTTGTGAATCTGAGGGAGACCCAGGCATGGTTTACCGTCTTGGATTTGAAGGGTGTCTTCTCCTGTATACCTATTGCTGCTGAAAGTCGGGAATTGTTCACCTTTGAATGGGAGAATCCAGATACAGGAAGAAGAACCCAGCTAACATGGACAGTTCCACCCCAAGGTTTTAAGAACAGCCCGACTATCTTTGGGAAGCAGCTGGCACAAGAACTCGAGACCTGGGGCCCACTGTCATCAGAAGGAGCCCTGTTACAGTATGAAGGTGATATCCTCATTGCAACTGAGACCAAGGATGATTGGATGGTCTGGACTGTAAGTTGACTAAATTTCCTTGCTTTAAGCGGATACCGGGTCTCTCGGCAAAANCGGACCGACTGGGGACGGAGGTTAGCTTCGAGGAAGGACAAATCCAACTGAGAGTAAAAGATCAGGAAATGATTGAACTCCTGAGCCTTGCCCTGACAGCACCAAGAGAGGGATCTGCCCTGACAGTGATACCACAGGAGACAGAGAACCAAGTTTATCCGATAGTATGGGCCTCAGGCATCCCAGGGAAATCCAAGGTAGCTTCTCCAGGGAGGATCAAACTGAAACCTGGTGCAAGCTCGATAAGAATTAAAGAATATCCTCTTAGAATGCAGGATCGTAAAGGAATTAAAGAAATAATTGACACTTTTATCAAATTTGGAATTTTGAAAGAGTGTGAATCAGAATGTAATACCCCCATCCTTCCAGTAAGGAAGCAGGATGGAAAATAGAGGTTGGTTCAGGATCTGAGAGCAATTAACAGAATCCCTGAGGATCTGCACCCAGTTGTGGCAAACCCCTGTACCCTCCTTGTGAATCTGAGGGAGACCCAGGCATGGTTTACCGTCTTGGATTTGAAGGGTGTCTTCTCCTGTATACCTATTGCTGCTGAAAGTCGGGAATTGTTCACCTTTGAATGGGAGAATCCAGATACAGGAAGAAGAACCCAGCTAACATGGACAGTTCCACCCCAAGGTTTTAAGAACAGCCCGACTATCTTTGGGAAGCAGCTGGCACAAGAACTCGAGACCTGGGGCCCACTGTCATCAGAAGGAGCCCTGTTACAGTATGAAGGTGATATCCTCATTGCAACTGAGACCAAGGATGATTGGATGGTCTGGACTGTAAGTTGACTAAATTTCCTTGCTTTAAGTGGATACCGGGTCTCTCGGCAAAAGGCCCGACCGATCCAGCAGCAGGTGATTTACCTGGGGTACGTACCTGGCCTTCAAAAGGCCGGGGGGAGCTGGGAAACGAACGAGAAGAGGCCATTTGTCCCGTTTTTCCACGCTGTGTGCCTTGCTCGCCCGAACCCTGACCGTGAACCTTCCTCCCTGCTTGGCCTTGGAGCTGTCCCATTGTTACTAGATGGTGGTGGACCTCGGAGCTGCTCAGCTCACCTGGCTGAGGTGGGGTGGCATTGCTGCTCCCTATGGCTCAGGTGTGGGTCTGCTGCTCCATAACACCTCTCCTTCATCCTGAGGACAGAGGAGAACTCCTCAGGCTCTGGAGAAGTCCACGTGTTGGGGAAAAATGTTTGGCAAGACCACCCAGCTGTGATGGCTGCGACTGGCTTGATCTCTGAGGCCTGGATGCCTAAGATCTCCCTGCAGAGCCAGCTGTAAAGCTCTGCTCCTCCTCCCATCCATCTTCCCTGAGGGGAGAAGCAGTGGAGAGGGGAAAAGGTCCTCAAGAGCAGTGCCGGCCACATGCCAGCAGTAGCTGGGGCTCGTAGCCCTGTGTCAGGCACCTCTCCATGGTGGTTAGACGTGGGGCTGTGCTCCTGTCCCCTCCAGCTTGTGCTCAGATGGCTCAGGTTGAAGATGTCCTCTAAATCAGCTCTTCACCCTTCATGGTCCTGGCAGTCCCAGGGCTCCAGATCCAGGCAGTGTCCGTCACCCACTGGCAGCCATGGACTGGAGGAGCATGGGCATCACTGAAGCGAGACCTTGCCTGGGCACTGGGATGACCAGGGGACATAGGACAAGAGGAACCGGCCTCAAGTTGCCCCGGGGGAGGTTTAGGTTGGAACTGAGGAACAATTTCTTCCTCTTCAGGGTTGTCCAGGCCTGTCCCAGGCTGCCCAGGGCCGGGCGGGAGTCCCCCAGATCCCTGGAGGGGTTTCCAAGGCGTAGAGATGTGGTGCTGAGGGACAGGGCTCAGTGGGGCCCTGGCAGGCCTGGGGCAGCGCTGGGACTCCAGGAGCTGAAAGGGCTCTTCCAACCACGATTCTGTGATTGTGACCTCCAGGGAGGACCGGGGCAGTTCCCTGGAGCTCTCCTAAGCCCTAAACCGGAGCTGGTTTGAGCTGTTTGGGAGCTCCAGGGGCAGCTGCTCACCCTCCGATTGCCAGCTTGGGCTGCAACCTTCCGCTTTTCCTGAGGTCTGATTTTCCTGCCTCTGACTCTGCCCACGCTCCGCTCTGCTGCTCGAGGCTCTGCCGCTGCCGTGGGCCCGGCCCTGGCTTTGCTGGAGCAGCGGGAGCAGAGCCTTTGGCCGGCAGCGCCGTTTGCTGGAACAAGGTTGAGCGGTCAGGTTTCTCCTGGACTTGTGCCCGACTTTCTGTGCGTCCCCTGCTCGGACAGGCTGAGCTCGTTGGCCGTATTCCGCCCGGCCGAAGGCACCGCCTGGAGCCCTCGGAAAAGCTTCCCGACACCTCCTGGGAGCAGTGGGCCGAGAGGAGCTGGCTCTTGGCCGCAGCCGCCGCCGTCAGCAGCCCTCCCTCGACAGCCCTCTCGCCGGCTGGCTCTGTCCCTCGCCCAGCTGCCGTGCCCAGAGATTAGGCTGCAGATTAAGGTTTTACTGCATCCTGGAATGGGTTCCAATTCCCAGTTCCAGCGGGACCGGCCTGCAGCCAAATCCACTCTGCGGGCTGGAGCCGGAGCTGGAGCTGGGGAGCGAGAGGCACCTCTCACTGCATGCCCTCCGTGGGTGGGAAGGTGGAGCCCCGATATCCACCTCGGGTGCTTGGCTGGGAGGCAGCCGCCGGCTGAGAGCTGCTTTATCCTGGGAAGCAAAGCTCGGGAGAGACGGGAGGAACTTGAGCTGTTTGAGTGGCTTGAAGATCAGAGGCGAATAAGCTGCAGCCGATCCTGCTTCGCTCGGGGTCATGCTGAGGGCAGGAGGTCTCTGTGCAGAGCGCACTTGCAGGCCAGGGCAGCGGGACCGGCAGATGTGATTCCGCAGGGACTCGCGGGAATCCCCAGAGCCTTGACACATCAGCCCTGCGTCAGGGGAAGGGCATCCAGATGTTCACCGGCTCTGGGCTTCCTATTGCCCAGGAGCCTGAGCAAGTCCTAGAGGCCTTTGGAATCCCAGAGGCTTCCAAAGGCGGTTAAGGAGCTGGGTTCCAGGCTCTTGGTGCCTCCATGTGCCAGCCGGGGCTCCACGCGCTGCCACCTCTCCTCGGGTGGCCGTGAAGCACTTGGCTCCGCAGCCTTCGTGTGGCTGAGCCGCCGGCAGCCAGTGGTGGCCAACTGCAGGGTGAGGGTTTTCCAGGCTGCCTTCTTCCCAGCGGAAACTGCAGCCGCTCCAGCTGATCAGAGCAGAGCGCCCGGGTTCTTCTCCTTCCGCTTGGAGTGAAACGCCGGGCGGTGCGGCTGCTCTTCCAAGGTCATAGACTCCTGGAATCACAGAATGCCTTGGGTCATTCAGACCCAATCACTAGACCTTCCAAGCTCTAGTCCAACCCCCCTGCAGGGAGCAGGGACATCTGCAACTAGAGCAGGTTGCTCAGAGCCTCATCCAGCCAGACCTTGAATGTCTCCAGCGATGGGGCCTTCACCACCTCCCTGGGCAACCCATTCCAGTGTCTCACCGCCCTCAGAGGAATGAACTTCTGCCTAATGTCCAGTCTAAATCTCTCCTGCTCTGGTTCAAAACCATTGCCCCTCGACCTATTGCTACTAAACAACCCCTCCCCAACTTCCTTGTAGCCCCTTCAGATCCTGGAGGCCACTAGACGGTCTCCTTGGAACCTTCTCCAGGCTGAGCAGACCCAACTCCCTCAGCCTGTAGGAGCCTCAGCCCACAGAGCTATCTGGGGAGCAAACAGAGCAGGAGCAGCGCTCTCATGTCGGAGCCCTTTGAGCTGCTCCTAAACCAGGCCCATGGTTCTTCCCAGCTCGAGGACGTGCCAGTTGCCCAAGCACGACCATTCGCTTGGGAGCCATGGGCAGAGGAAAGTGCATCCAGCAGCTTCGGGATGGGAGCTGCAGCACAGGCAGGTACCAGGGTATCAGGAGCTGCAGCACAGGCAGGTACCAGGGTATCAGGAGCTGGGCAGCCAAGGGCAGGAGCGAGGGCCTGGGCTCAGCCCCAGCTGGTGCCCGCCCAGAGCTTTCCAGCTTTCTCCTCAACGTGAAGAGAAACTTCTTTCCTGTGAGAGTGACAGAGCCTGGCCCAGGCTGCCCAGAGAGGTGGTGGAGTCTCCCTCTCTGGAGACTTTCCAACCTCCGCTGGATCTGTTGCTGTGTGGCCTGCCCTGGGTGATCCTGCTCTGGCAGGGGGGGTTGGACTGGATGGTCTCTAGAGGTCCCTTCCAACCCCTACCAGTCTAGGACTCTATGAATCTGTGATTTCCTGGCCACCTCCTTGTCCTGAGCAGTCCCTCAGGAGCAGGTCAGTTCCCTTGCAGGCTTAGTCTCTTCAGCAAGTGTGGCCTTATGCAGGGTGCCCAGGACCACCTTTCCCACTGAGATGTCTCCAGGCAGATCCTGGAGGAGCACATGGATGGACAGAGCCAAGAAACGGTCCATCTCAGAGCCAGGCTGAGCAGAACCTCTGCATGTCCTCTGTCCTGCTGCCACCTGACCACGTGGGGCCCAAGTGGGCAGGGAGGGCCCAGCCTGCTGGGCACGTTTCGGGTACCTCACCCCCAGGCACGGAGGGCTCGGCAGCTCCACATGTGGTGTCTTGCACCAACCCTCGCCCCACAAGTTGTCCCAGGGCTGCTCCCTGCCCCTTTCCCAGAGCTCCAGGGGGCCTGGCAGGTCCTTTGGGGAGGACTTTTGATACGGGCCTGTGGGGGTAGGACAAGGGGCAATGGCTTGAAACGAGAGCAGGGAAGATTTAGATTGGACGTTAGGAAGAAGCTCTTCACTCTGGTGAAGAACTTCACTCACCACTCACTGAGGGTGGTGAGACACTGGAAGGGGTTGCCCAGAGAAGCTGTGGAGCCTCCTCCCTGGAAGTTTAAGGCCAGGCTGGATGAGACTCTGAGCGACCTGCTCTAGTGGGAGGTGTCCCTGCCCATGGCAGGGTGATTGGAATGAGATGATCTCGAAGGTCCCTTCCAACTCCAGCCATTCCCTGATTCTATGAATGAGGCCAGGAAGGGCATCAGCAGGCACCACAGATGGCTCTGAGCATGAAATTCCTGGATGGAGCAAAGGCAGGGAGGTGTCCTGCACCACGGGACCACTGAATGTCAGACACCCCCAGGCCTGATCTCCGCTTCTCCCGCCTCCGCATCTCGAACGCTTGGCTCAGAGCAGGTCCACCAGTCTGGAGGGTGCCCCGGGAGGCCTCCTGGTGCCCACAGAAGCCGTCAGATGAGTCAGGCCACCCACCCACGCTGGCTGGGTCGGGCTGGCTGCCCGGCGCGCGCTTGCGTCTGGGATTTCCAAAGCCCCATCCGAGGGGAAGGAGCATCGTGTCCGTCGTGCCCAAGATTCGGGATAATGGAACTCGCCCCAGAGGAAAAGGCTTTATGTGACACAACACTGAAGTGGATGGAAATGGAAATTAAAATACACCTACGGAATAATATACGAGATGCACAGAACAAAGAAAATGGGAAGCACGTCACGGGACCCTGGGCTGAATCAGCAGTTTCCAGTAAACGCCCTGCACAGGAGGCTCCGGGGGCAGCTGCTGCGGGAGGTCGGGGATCGCTCCAGGGGCAGCACCTGCTGCCAGAGGGAAGGGGCCGTGGAGCTCCCCCCCAACCCGGGCTGGGCGGCGTCAGAAGCCGTCGCTGCGCAGAGGCTGCGGCAGGTCCGAGGCGCTGATCTGGAGGTTGAGCTCCGTCGAGTCGAGGGTCGTGGCTGGGCCGTGCGGCTGGGTCCCCTCGTGGATGGCGAACTCCTCGTGACGCTGCTGCCAGAGGTGCCAGAGGATCTCTCTGGACAAGAAGTGGGTCTCTGCTTCTTCTGGCTCTGGAAAAGAAGAAAGACAAACCCACCTTCAGTGGCCCAGCCTGAGGCAGGGTCTCCCCTGCCCCAAAATATCCAGAATTTCCTGAAAAGTCAAAATACAGTTCTTAATTTTCAGCACGTTAGAAGAAAGAATCACAGAATCGCAGAATGGTGGGAGTTGGAAGGGACCTCTGGAGACCAGCTCATCCAACACCCAGCCAGAGCAGGATCCCCCAGGGCAGGCCACACAGGAACACATCCAGAGGGAGTTGGAAAGTCTCCAGGGAAGGAGACTCCACCACCTCTCTGGGCAGCCTGTTCCAGGCTCCGTCACCCTCACAGCAAAGGAGTTTCTCTTCATGTTGAGGTGGAACCTCCTGGGTTAAGCAATTAAGACCCAAAGCACAAGGAGGAGAGTCAAATACAAGCACGAAGTGCTGGATTCCCAGCAGTGCTTGGTGTGATGGGAACCACCTTGCCGGCTGGAAACGCTTCTCCCCATCAGGGAGAGAGCTGAATTTCCTCTGAAAAACAACAAGGTTCATTCCAGCAAGAAGCAGCAGCTGTTTCAAGCCCTTGCTGCTCTGGTGGAGGTGATATCAGCCAAGAGCTGCACAGATCCTGCTGGCTTAGAATCCAAATCGCTGTGGTTGGAAGAGAGCTTCAAGATCATGGTGTCCCAGCATTGCCCCAGCCCTGCCAGGGCACCACTAACCCCTGTCCCTCAGCACCGCATCTCTACGCCTTGGAAACCCCTCCAGGGATCATGGGGACTTCAGCCCTGCCCTGGGCAGCCTGGGCCAAGCCTGGACAACCCTGCAGGGGAAGAAATTGTTCCTCAGCTCCAACCTAAACCTCTCCTGGGGCAGCTTGAGTCTGGTTCCTCTTGTCCTGTTGATTGTTCCTTGGGAGCAGAGCTTGACACCCCATGGCTCCAATCTCCTGTCAGGGACCTGTGGAGAGCCAGAAGATCTCCTCCCCTCCTCACTCACCCTCGTACACAATGAGCCGGTAGGTTCCCGCACACTCCTTGGAACCTTTCAGGATCTCCTCCAAGGTCCTGTAGAAAAGCTTGGCCTGCTCCAGGCGGTCCTCCCGGCTGAAGGCAGCACACTCATCCTGGGACATGGCGTAGAGGGTCTGCAGCGGGGTGGCAAACTCCACGGCACAGTGCCAGAGCTGCAGGGACAGAAGGAAAAGACCCCAAGGGCAGGAGGATCAGGCACCAGGCAGAGCCCTCCAGATCCCTTGGTGGCTCCTCATCCTGCCCGGTACCGATGCCAGGCCACCGGGACAAGGCCACCGGGTCTGGCTTCAATGTGCCTTTGCCCTTTGTCAAGCAGGGAAAGAGCAACTGGCCTGGCGGGTCCAGCCGTGCTCTGTGCACCGGCTGGGCTTGGGGAGCAGCCGCCGGCTCTGCCAGGGCTCCTCAGCTGCAGCCTGGCCGGCGATTTTCCCTGTGGGATTTGGTCTTCTACGGAGACAGCCCTTGCCCAGCTCTGATCCCACCTTCTCTGTGGCTTTGCTGCTAGAGCAGGAGCAGTGTGGGCCGCCCAAGGGAGAGGAGGAGAAGGCAGCGGAGGATAAGCGCCGGCACAGCCAGGAGGCTGATCAAACAAGTGAGGAGAGACTTGACAAGGCCATCAAAATTCCAAGGAGGAGCAGAGTTACCGGTAAGTCTTTTACTGGGCAAGCTGGGAAATTTAATAAGGAGTATTTGAATGAAGAGAGCTGGGATCCTGGGGTGAAGGTGGAGTCAGAGGAAGAGCCGCTGTCTGCGGCTCTGGTGCCTCGGCGCAGGTGCCAAGAGCGGGAGTGGCGTCACTGCCATGGGTGGCGAGCGGGGCCGCGGGGCCTGCCGGCAGCGCCCGGCGAGTCGGGACAGGCCCGAGCTGTGGAGCTGCTGGAGCTCACTTGGTGCCGAGGGACTCGGCAGGAGACGGGCAGATCAAGCGTGGCATCAGCGGCTGCAATGCGGCGGGGAAAACCCGGCGCTGGGGGGGCTTTCCCCGGGGCAGGGGCNTGGTTGGACTTCCCCGGGAGCAGGGCCAGGAAAGAGGCTCGGGAGTCCCTGCGGACCGGGCTTGGAAAGCAGCGAAAAGGGAAATTAGGGGGAGGCAGGTGAGGAGTGCTGCCCTGGGAACCGCTCCATCCACAGCCCCATCAGCAGGACCCATCTCCAGGGGCACAGGGATCGATCTGCCTGGAGATGGAGAAGGAGGTGAAGCCAACATGAGATGGAGGGATTTCGGGCTTGGAAAAGAGGGAACTGGGGGAACTGGGGGAGAGTCATATTATCTAATGACTCACACGGACGTTCTCAAGCACCTCTGGACAACAGAAGGAAATCCTGCTTTGTGCCGTGGGAAGCGACGCTCTGCATCCCACCTCTGCCTGGTTTTCTGCCCCGGTTTCTGCTGTTTTCAGAACTGAAATCAGCTCTGGGAGGAGTTAAGGGAGCCCAACAGCCCTACAAGGGCTCAGCCTGGGAGGAGGTGGCCCGGAGGTGGCCAGCACAGACAGGACCTCTCTGTCTCATGGAAGCCTGCGGAAAGCTGGGAGTATCTACTAGGAGAGGAGACCCTGTCCTGCCCTTGTGGCCACTTCTGGGCCAGGATCTGAGGCCAGGAAGACTATTGGGCTGACACTGCTCTCGTTGTACCTTGTTATCTTCATCCCTGATGGCGTAGAGGCTCTGCTTGTAGACCCTTTTCTTGGTGCCGGCTCGGGTCAGGGTGGTTTCGGTGAGGTCTGCCAGGTACTGGATATTGCCGTCAGCTTTCTCCAGGTCATCACAGATGTCACAGCTCAGAGGGACCAAGATGTGGAGCTTCCAGGTCTCCCTGTAGGCCAGCAGGTGGGGGTTGGCTCTGCTGAATTCCTCCATCGACTTCTTCACCCCTGGTGGAAGAGAGCATTGGGCAGAAGTGCCTGGCGTGAGTACGGCCGCTTTCGATCCTGCTCCCCGTTTCCCTGTGAAGGTGGGCGGATGGTTACTGGGAGCTGTAGGCAGGAAAAGACAGGGGAGCAGCTACGTACGTGGCAGGACTATTTTGAGGTAGCCAACATAATAAGACCAGGCGAGCCCGTGAGCGACATTCTGCTTGGATCTCTCTGACATCTCGGACACTTCCACTGCTGACGGCTTCTGTGGAGGGAGGGAAAGAGAGACCAGGGGTGATGGAAGAGGCCACCTGGGCTCTTCTGCAAGCCGATTCTCCATGGGGACTGTCTCCTTTCACCTGCTGCTCCCTTGCACCTCCCACCAAGACCTCCCAGGTGAGGAAGCACATGCTGGGCTGAGCCGGCTGCTTTCCTGGCAGCACCTTCCATTGGGATCACGCATCCCTGTGCAACTTGTGCATCTGCCCAGTGCTTCCAGCATGAGGGAGGAGACACCCCAGCGCCTGATGGTGGGATTTCCAGGGCTACCGGTGGCTCCTGCCAGCATTGTGTCTTCATTTGAGCGGAAATGGGTGTTCAGTCTCCAGAGGCATGCGGTGGTTGCCCTCCCCAAAGCACCTTTCTGTTGCCTGTTTGACCCCCTTTCCCCTTCCAGCTCTGCTGGGGTGAAGCAGATCCCTCTGAGAGCCCTCAGCGTGGCTCTGCCACCCACACCATGCCTGATAATTAACCCTTTGGAGACCACACAGGTGGCCCTTTCCCCTCAAGCACCAGCTTGACTGACAAATTTAAAACCACCGCTGTTTTCCATGTCGGCAGGGCTGGTGCCAGCGCCCGGAGCCGGCTGCGCTCATGGAAAGGCAGCCGGGTCCCTCTGCCGACGCTCGGGCCACGACGGAGGAGCCCAGCTCCTCGAGGCTGAGCTAACGAGAGCGTTTCTCCCGCTGCCACGGGCCCCCAAACCGCTCAGGGCCGGCGCGCTCCCCGGGAGGCATGGGTGCCTTACGTGGAGCCCCAGAGCGATGTTGAGGAGCTGGCAGAGGCTGGCCAGGCCGAGGTGGAGGCTGAGCGGCTGCCCCTCTCCGTCGAGCAGAGCCACATAGGCTGAGCCGCAGATGAGCAGCAGGGGCCCGTTCCAGCGCAGGGGGAAGCAGGCGCTCAGGGCTCTCCAGAAGCTGCCGCCGTGCCTGGGTGGGAAAGGGAGGCAGGAGACAGGCTGGGGGTCACCCGCCTGCCATCCGCAGCCCACAGGGCGCTGGCCAGGGGGTGCTCCCCCCTCCCTGCCAGTGCCGCTGACTTCTGGAGCAGCGGAGAGCCAGGGAGCCCTGTGGGACCCCGGGAGCTCCCAGCCAGGAGAAGGCTTGGATCTCTTGACTCTCAGGAAGGGCAGAGGCAGCATCGCCCTGGATGGCAAAGGGACGTGATCTCCAACAGCCCCGTGCCTGCTGGCACTGGGAGAGACTGGAGCTGAGCTCTGTTCCCTCGTTGAAAGGGCACATCACAGAGCTGCCATGGAGAGGGAGAGGTCCGTAGACATCCCAGGGAGCTGGGCAGGTGGGAGAGGGGAGGGGAGGAGGAAGAGAAGAGCAGGACGGGAGGCTGATGGAGAGCAGCACGTGCTGCCAGGGCACAGCAGAGCGTTGCCACAGCGGCCACGAGTGGGGTTGGAGACAAGAACCAGATCCCCCCCCCACCAATACCCTGGAGGCCAACGTCCCTAGGGTGCTCCCCAGCATCCCGGTGAGGACTGATCCCCGCGCCGGCTCACCTGGACTGGAGGTGGAAGATCTCCTCGGCCAGGTAGCAGGTGCCCTTGAGCAGCGCCCCGATCTGCAGGGCCGCCAAGTGGAGGGTGAGGCTGCGGGCGGCGGGCACGAGGGGCTCCCCAGCGAGGCAGAGCCCCACGGCACACAGCGCTAGGAGCAGGTACACGGCGCCCTGCGCTCGCCCGCCCCGTGCCTCGGGGATCCGCAGGGCGCCGGAGCGGCTCGGCCGCCGCCCTTCCCGAGACATCTGCAGCAGAGTGCGGGGGGTCAGTGGCAGCACTCATCCCCAGTGCGCCCCCCCAGCAGCACTGTGAGGAGTGGGGACGAGGACACATCCGGCACTCGCTGAGCACCCCAACGCACGCAGCCCCTTCTGGGGAGGTGCCCTTGGGCGCTGCCCCCCCGGACATCTCGGGGCTGCCCCCCGTGTCCAGATGGGCTTGGAAAGACCGAGCCCGGCTGGCCACCCCGCTCCCAAATCGATGCCAGCCCTCCCTGCTCTGCGGCCACGGGTCGGTCCATCACTCCTCTTGCCGCACTCACCGGAGCCGTTACCAGCCGGGAGACTGGAGGCTGCCTGGGCGTGCCGCGTGGCGGGAGATCAGTGTTCCAGCCCAGGCACTGTACGGGCTTCTGGTGCCTTGGGCGGAAAAAAACAGTTGAAAATGAAAATGAAAATGAAAATGAAAACAGTTCTTGCAGCTGCAGGCAGCTCCGAGAAAGCACCAGAGCCCTCCCACGCAGGGCACCCGTCAGGTCTCCCAGCCCCCAGGAAATCCACACAGTGGGCAGCGCTGGGTGGATGGGACAAGTGTCAACATCCGTAAGCTCACACCTCTGGAAAGCCCCAGTGTATCTGCCAGGTCACGGTGGCCCTGAGCCCAGACGGAATCAGGAAGGAAACCGGAATTTATTAAGGTTTAATGTATGGAGTGCAGCAGATTACAAAGGTTGGATTTATTCCATGTGCCACATTTCCAGGGGCGAAACAGAAGCAAATTCCTTCCTGTGGGAGGGTGACTCCCAGAGCTCTGCAGCCCCGCTCTCCACGCACCGCCGGGAGATGTTGGCTCTGGAGGCACGGCCGGCAGTGGGGCTTCAAGGCCCTCAAACCTCCCAGGTCCTTGCAGAGTCTGCAGCAGTGAGGTAGGACCCATCCTGAAGGAAGATTGACTTAGGACACACGTGCACAAGCCCACAGGACCAGGCGGGATGCTGAGGGAAAGGGCTGATGCCCTGGGAAGGCTCCTCATGGATCTCTTTGGAAGACGGATGTTCCTGATTAGTAGGAAAAGGCAAATATCACGCTCAGCCTGGAGCAGGGAAAGGAGGCTTTGGTGAACTACAGTTGTTTTTGGTGCTATCCAGAATTGTAATAGATCCACAGGTTGTAGAACGTTCTCCTGGAAGATGCCCAGATGTCCTCATACAGTTGCTCAGAATTACGTTTTGCAGTGACATCCCTCATGCTTCTTTAGAAGGATGTTCACTAGCTCCTTCTGTGTTAACTGTCAGGGTGGTGAGACACTGGAGCACAGGGGAGCTGTGGCTGCTCCATCCCTGGAAGTGTTCAAGGCCAGGTTGGATGGAGCCTTGAGCAACCTGCTCTAGTGGGAGGTGTCCCTGCCGGTTACAGGGAGGCTGGAACGAGGTAATCTTTAAGGTCCCTTCCAGCCCAAACCATTCCGGGATTCTATCACCAATGTCCCCGGGCAAGTGACGGAGCAAACACTCCCGGCAATCCCTGCCAGCTACCCGAAAGGAAGGACAAGAAGGACAAAGCCAGAAGGGATTTGCAAAGGGAGGGCACCTCGTACCTGACCACCCTGAGTGCCTGATGAGATAACCGGTTGTGTGCGTGAGGGGACAACCCCCAGATCAGCGGAGCTTTCAACATGGGCTCCTCTGGCCTCCATGGAGATAGAGGCTGGGTGAGGGGTGACTGTCCAGAACACCCTCTGGGTCCAATTGTCTTCTGCCCAGGAACACCCGTGGATGCAGGGACGCTGCCAAGAGACCCTTGCAGTCCCCACAGACCCCTCGCCAGGAGTCGCCACAGCCTGAAGCGGATGCACGGCGCAAGGATCATAGAATAATAGAATCACAGAATGTCAGGGGCTGGAAGGGACCTCTAGAGATGATCGAGTCCAACCCCCCTGCCAGAGCAGGATCCCCCAGGACAGGCCACACAGCAACAGATCCAGGTGCTGTTGGAAAGTCTCCAGAGAAGGAGACTCCACCACCTCTCTGGGCAGCCTGGGCCAGGCTCCGTCACCCTCACAGCAAAGAAGTTTCTCTTCATGTTGAGGTGGAACCTCCTGGGTTCCAGCTTGTACCTGTTATTCCTTGTCCTATCCCAGGGCACCCCAGCAAAGAGCCTGGCCCCTTCCCCTTGACCCCCACCCCTCAGCTATTTCTAGACATGAATCAGATCCTCTCTCAGGCTTCTCTTCTCCAGACTAACCAGCCCCAGGGCTCTCAGCCTCGGTTCAGGATCTTGATTCAGACATCTCCACAGCTTGCATTTAATTCAAGTGTTTCCAAACCCAGAGGAAGGGAGGGAGGGAGGCAGAGCTGCGCAGAGAGCCTGGCAGCGTGCTGCTCATGCTCCTCTCAAGGTTGTCGGAATCTATTTTGGTGGTACCTTTGAAACCCCAGCAAACCCGCTCTACTGGGCAGTTGGCCCACGTTCCCAGCCCGGGGAGGGCTTGTGGCTGTAGCCAATGGGCTGTTTGCTTCTGCAACTCTAAAATTGGCTAAAACATCAAGAGAAACACTTCCTCCCACGCTGGGTTGTCCGTGCCGGCCAGGTATCCCTGCCCAGCTCCTTCTGGCTCTTGCCGTGCAGTGCAGGTGGCTGCCCGGCTCCTCAGCCCTTTTCTCCTGGGTCCCAGAGCAGCTGGATGGTTCTCCTGCCCACGGGCCTGGCCTCCTGCTTTCAGTTCTACCTTCAGCGCACTCACACCTGGGCGATTTCTGCCTCTTTCACTTCTGCTCTGAGCCAGCCTTTGCCCCATAGCCCCACCTGGGACGTGTCTGGGATCGCCCCCAGAAAGGGGGCAGCAGGAGAACTCCTGGTGCTCTCAGCCCTGTCCCAGCCCTGTCCCACCACTTTGTCTTGCACAACCTTCCCAAGCACCCCCCAGCTTTCCAGGCTCCCCGCCGCGCTGCCACGGGACTGCGCTGCTGGTGGGCAGCTCGGAGCAGAGCTGAGGGGCCCGGGCCCGGAGCTGAGCCTAAACTCCAGGATGGGATTTGAGCGTCTGCAGCCAAGGCTGGACCTCTGAGCTCGGCTGGGCACGGAGAGCCCAGTGCCGCCCAGCGCTGCTGCGCAGCCAGAAACGGCGGCACCGAAACTGCCGCTTTGTCCTCCCCGGCCTTCTGCTCCGGCCAACAATTTGCATTTCCAGGTGGTGCCTTAATTGAAGTTCCCACTTTCCCTGCCTGCTGCTGCTCCTCGAGCAGAGGGAGCAAATAGACGTGTGTGACACCAAAAGATCTCCCCAGACCGGTGCTGTGGTGCTTCCAACCTCGATAGCGCTGACATCCCTGAGATTTAGCGGGGCAGTGGTGTCCCTCACACAGCCCCATGACCTCATTGCCACTGTGCCCACCACCAACAGGGGACAAAAGCCCCAGACTGTAGAATCATTTATGTTGGAAGAGACCTTGAAGGTCCTGGAGTCCAAGCGTTGCCCCAGTCCTGCCAGGGCACCACTAACCCCTGTCCCTCAGCACCGCATCTCCACGGCTTAGAAACCCCTCCAGGGATCATGGGGGCTCCAGCCCTGCCCTGGGCAGCCTGGGCCAGGCCTGGACAACCCTGCAGGGTAGGAAATTGTTCCTCAGCTCCAACCTAAACCTCCCCTGGGGCAGCTTGAGGCTGATTCCTCTTGTCCTGTTGATTGTTCCTTGGGAGCAGAGCCCAACCACCCCTGGCTCCACCCTCCTGTCAGGGAGTTGTGGAGAGCAGGAAGGTCTCCCCTGAGCCTCCTTTTCTCCAGGCTGAACCAGCCCAGCTCCCTCAGCTGCTCCTCACCACACTCCTGCTCCAGACCCTTCCCCAGCTCCGTTGCCCTTCTCTGGCCACGCTCCAAGGTCCCTTCGCTCCCAGGTCCTTCTGGGAGCGAGGGGTCCAAAACTCACCATGGTCACCTGCTAGTTTAGCACTAACCTCCTGGCCTTGCTGGTTTCCCCACTGCTGTGAGTGGAGATGAGCAGGGCCAGGGCAGCTCCTCAGCTGGGTGTTGCCTGGGTGCTTGCTCTTGGCCTCCGCAGCCTCACCTTTCTGGGCACCCTCTGAGTGGCTGCTCTCTTTCTAGACACCTGGGCAGAGATGTAGGAGCTTGTGCTGCAAACCCACTGTCCAAACCATCCCTGATTGAATTGCTGTCCAAACACAGCAAGAACTAAGCTGTCTGCTGAGCCACAACGGTGCTTGCAAAGGCAGGGAAAGAGAACTTCCACCCTCGGGAGCATCCGGAAGAGCTGAGCTGGCCCATAACACAGTACAGGCTGGTTTCTAGATGCTGTGAATTTGCTTGGTCTCCCCTGACCTCTGGAGACCCGCTGCCTGCTCTGCATGAGGCACTTACGTAAAAGGTGGAATAATCCCGGAGCTGGGCCTGGCCACTGACCCCCCACGAGGCTGGAGGTGGTTAGGAGCCAGTGCTGGATGTGTGTGGAGTGTCCCCAGACAAAAGCCAGCCCAGGAGCATAGGATTGTAGAACCATAGACTGGTTTGCCTTGGAAAGGACCATTAAAGCTCATCTGGTCCAACCCCCCTGCAGGGAGCAGGGACATCTGCAACTAGAGCAGGTTGCTCAGAGCCCCAGCCCAACCTCCCCTGCAATGGGGCCAGGGATGGGGCAGCGACCACCTCTCGGGGCAACCTGGGCCAGGCTCTCACCATCCTCAGTGTAAAAAATTTCTTCCTTCTATCTAATCTAAATCTTACCTCTTTCAGACTAAAACCATTAACCTTTGTCCTGTCCCAACAGGCCCTGTTAAAATGTCCCTCCCCATCTTTCTGCCTGGCCCCTGGAAGCCCTGACAGGCCCCCANGGTATCAGCAGGACATGGTGCATTCCTGGGTATCTCCTGGGTCCGGGACCGATCCCAGCCAGCGGCGTTACGGGAGCAGGACGGGCACTGCAGCAGCCCTGCCTCGCTCCCTGGGGTTTTTTTTTGCATCATGAGCTGCTGGCCTGCAGAAGCTGGTAGAGCTGCCGGCTCCAGCCGAGAGGCAGCCTGTCCGGCGACAGCTTTGCAGCGGGGCCGCCCGCAGGGACGGGCTTCGGATGCCAGGTCACTGGTAAAAGCGGCTTCGGTCCCTTGGCTAAAAAGTGCTGCAGTTGTAGTGGCTTTAGTGCCGCAGTGGCCCCCGCAGAGGTCCTTGCTTTACTGCCCACCCCGGCAAAAATAAAGCGCTCTGCAATATCCTGTGTCGTGCTGGGCTGCGGGAACTGGATCGGTCTCTCTGGAGGAGCGAGGGGCTGTCGGTGCTGGGCAAAACCTGTGTGGGGTGAAAACAGGAGCCCTGCTTCCTCCAGCCCCTGAGCACGTGTGGGCTCACTTAGCAGAGCACTTTCTTTGTGGGGCAACAGAGGAAACGGCCAGGAGAGCCAGGAGAAGTCTGGGCTTTGGTCACTGCCCACCCTGTCTCCAGATTACACAGGGCCCTGATCTTCGCTCACATAGTCCACATGGAGATGGGTCACCTTCCCAGGAGCTCTTTTGCCTCGCCCTGACCCCAGGCTGTGACCCCTCAGCAATGATGAGTTTAGAATCCCAAGGGCAGTGTGGCCCATCCCTCCATCCTCACGGCCCATCCCCCCTTCCTTGTGGCCCATCCCTCCATCCTCACGGCCCATCCCCCCATCCTTGTGGCCCATCCCTCCATCCTCGTGGTCCATCCCTCTGTCCCCAGGTCCCCGGGCTGCTCCCAGTGCTGCGCCACCCTGAACCATTTATGTTCTTCCTTCCTTTGTGGCACCAGAACTTCCTGTCCAAGAGTTTTTATCTGCTTAACAGACATCTGAGGGTCGGGCTGTGATTCGTGCGGTCTCCTTTTGATCCCCTGCAAACTGTCAGCACCCGCAGTGTCCTGCGGCACCGGGTGCTGGAGGTGATTTTTGCCTGTTTTGAAGCTGTCACACGGTAGCGTTGTTTGGGGTGCCCCAGTTCTTGTGCGGGAGAGACACGGACAACCACCCCTTCCCTCCTCCTCACATCACTGATGGCTTCATCCCTCTGCCATCTCCTTCCCAGGCTGGAGCATCTCAGCTACTCAGTTCATAGATTCATAGAACGGTTAAGGTTGGAAGGGACCTTCAAGATCATCTCGTTCCAACCCCCCTGCCACAGGCAGGGCCACCCCCCACTAGACCAGGCTGCTCAAGGCCTCATCCAGCCTGGCCTTGAACACTTCCAGGGAGGGGGCATCCACAGCCTCCCTGGGCAACCTCTCCCAGGGTCTCACCACCCTCACTGTGAAAAATTTCTTCCTGACATCCAGTCTGAACCGCCCCTCTTCCAGCCGGAAACCATCCCCCCTTGTCCTATCCCCACCAGCCCTTGCAAACAGCCCCTCCCCAGCTTTCCTGTAGCCCCTTCAGATCCTGGAGGCCGCTGTAAGGTCTCCCCAGAGCCTCCTCTTCTCCAGGCTGAACAGCTCCAACTCCTCAGCCTGTCCTTCAGTTGTTCTTCAAGAAGGAGCTGCTTTCTACATGACTGTGCTGGTCAAAATGCTTTGAATAGCTCCTCCAGGTCCCTTCCAGGTCACGCATGTGTTGAGCTGCCCAGGTCTTGGCACAGACCCCACACACGTGGACTCCTGCCCTCTAACAGTCACGCACTTCCCTGTCCTTTGTCACCAGACACCCTGGCACTGCCGCTGAGGAAAGGGAAGTGGCTGTCTCGGTCTCCTCTGGCCTCCCACCACACGAGCCCTGGGGACCCGACGGGGTTCAGCTGAGGACAAAGGAGACTCCAGCGGCTCAGAGGGCTGCGGACGCACTGCCTCGGGCTTCAGGCTTGTTTGGCAGGTGTCTCCCAGCCCGCAGGCCAAGCAAAGCTGCCTTCGGGGACGGAGCCGCCACCAGCGGGTGGCTGGTCAGCGCTGCAGTCCCGGAGACCCTTGGGAAACTGCTCCTGCTCTCCTGAGGCCTGATTCCCACCTGCGTGGTGAGGGAGGATCTTTGCAAGGCCAGGATCCCACTCCTGGGGAGCCACGGGAGCTGACTGAGCATCTTCTCAGTGGGATGCGAGGCCTCAAGCGAAATGCCGCTCCTCGCCTCAACCTGCTTTTCCGTGACGGTGAAAACTCCTCCCTTACCAGCAGCGGCCTGGCAGCTTTCCTGGGATTGTCCCCGTGCAACAGGGCGGCCCAAAACCACATCCTCGCGGGGCAGCGCCATCAAGACACCGAAGAAGACCCGGCAAGACCAGGAAGCCCCCAGATTGCCCCAAGGATGGGAGAGGGACGAAGGGACTTGGGAGCGAAGCGAGGAGGAGGGGAGCGTGTGGTCTGGGGGAGACTGTCCTTGAAAAAAAGCGCTTTGGGGAGTGGGAGGCAGCAGGGAGCGGCTCCAAGCTGCGCTCTGGCGCAGACGGAGGTTTTCAGTAAGCTGGGAACACGGGGATGGATAATTCAGGGACCAAGCTGTCAGTACTGCCGGGATTCCTGCCCCAAAAAGCTCCTGTTGTTTGTCTTGGATTGTGCTTAACCATCCTGAGGGGCATAAAGAAGAGTGTCCAGCAGGTCAAGGGAGGTTCTCCTCCCCCTCTACTCTGCCCCAGTGAGGGCGCCTCTGGAATGTTGTGTCCAGTTCAGGGCTCCCCAATTCAAGAGGGCCAGGGAAATACTGGAGAGAGTCCAACAGAGGCTACAAGGATGATGAAGGGACTGGAACATCTCTCCTGTGAGGAAAGGCTGGGAGACCTGGGGCTGTTTAGTCTGGAGAAGAGAAGCCTGCGAGGGGAGCTGATTCATGTCTAGAAATAGCTGAGGGGTGGGGGTCAAGGGGAAGGGGCCAGGCTCTTCTGGGGTGCCCTGGAATAGGACAAGGAGTAACAGGTACAAGCTGGAACCCAGGAGGTTCCACCTCAACATGAAGAGAAACTTATTTGCTGTGAGGGTGACAGAGAGGTTTGCCCAGGCTGCCCAGAGAGGTGGTGGAGTCTCCTTCTCAGGAGAGATTCCAATCCCCGCTGGATGTGTTCCTGTGTGGCCTGTCCTGGGGGATCCTGCTCTGGCAGGGGGCTTGGTCCCTTCCAACCTCTATCATTCTAGGATTCTATGATTCCACGACTGCCCTGTCATTGTCCTCAGCATCCCATGGAGAGCTCCGCAAAGCTGCCGGAGCTCAGCAGCTTCCCAGCCTGGGACCCGTGCTAGAAGATGTGGGTCTACTTCCCTTTGATTTCCTGCCCCTGATGCCAACCCCCAGCCTCCCGCTGAGACCGGCACGGCCACGAGCGGGAGCCAGGCGAGACCTAGGGACTGTTTGCTCCAGAAACGTGTGCCCTGAGGAAAAACCCATTCAGTTTAGTAGAAAAATCCCTTAAGTTGAAAATCAAAGAGACCTCCACCCCAACCCCTGCTTTATTTAAAGACAAAACTTTTTAATTTTCTTGGACTTAGTTTGAAACACACTTGAGAAAAAGAGCAAGTCACTTTACAAGTTACTTCGGTCAGGTTTTAAAATCGTGACAATCCCGGGTTTGACTCTTTCAGCACAGGACAAAGGGCTCTAGAACTGGAAAATCACTGTGGAGCAGGGGGACACGACACTGGGGCGTTTGTTAAAGACCCTCCAACTTGTTTGGCCACTATTGTACTTCTGCTGCCGGGGTCCCTCTGCAAACCCAGCCCCTCTACTCCCCTCCACAGCAGGGAAAGCTGCTGGATTTGTGTGAGGAGCTCTAGCAGCTACCGTGGGCATCTGCTGCCCAGGGGTGAGAAGGTGGGAGGAGGTGTTCTTCGAGTCCCAGCTAGAGCCTGCTCTGGGGGGAGAAACCGGACAGCAACAGAACAGTGCAGGGTAATTCACTAAAATGTTAGTTACACAAGAGAGGAGTCCGTAGGAACCCGGCCTTTCCTGCCGAGGAACAAACCTGCGGCCTTCTTGGCAAGTCTGACCACTTCCAACCCTGACTAAAAACGCTCTTGGCGTTTTTCTGCCTCGACCGAGGAGCAGAACTGCCGGGCTTGGAAGGGTCTGGGCAGCACAAGCCACTGGCCAGCACGAGCTCAGGATGGAGGGGCAAGTATCCGATCCCAGCCCATCATCCCAAACTGGCAACAGGAAGAGGAGCAGGAGCAACAGAAGGGCCTGGAGCACAAGCCCTACAAGGAGCGGCTGAGGGAGCTGGGGTTGTTCAGTCTGGAGAAGAGGAGGCTGAGGGGAGACCTCACTCTCTACAACCCCCTGAAGGGAGGTTGGAGTGAGGAGGGGACAGCCTCTTCCCCTAGTGGGGTGTGACAGGACCAGAGGCAATGGCTGCGAGCTGTGCCAGGGGAGGGTTAGACTGGACATTAGGAAACATTTCTTCCCTGGAAGGGTTATCAAACATTGGAATAATCTGCCCAGGGCAGCGGTGGAGTCTCCATCCCTGGAGGTATTCAAACGGCACGTGGACCTGGTGCTGAGGGACATGGTTTAGCGGTGAGCTGCAGTGTTTGGTCAAAGGTTGGACTGGATGATCTTGAAGGTCTTTTCCAACCCAAGACAGTCTGTGATTATGTGAAAAGACTCGTGCTTTGCTGGTGCTGTCCCACAAACAGGACGTGGTTACAGAGGTTCGCTGGAGCTGCGCAGAACCCTCCAGCTCGTTAGGGGCCATACAGAGGATTACTTGATGAACTTTTTTCAATACAATCTGCTCAGTCACCTGAGAGCAATCAGTATTTTTTTTTCTCATTCTCCACGGCGTGCTGGGACACCAAACCCTCGGTCACCTGCTTGGTGCTCTTCACTCAAGGCTGTGGTTGCGGCACGCTCGGTAAGCCCGGTGCCTGGGACACTTTGTGACACAAATTAAGAGCTCGTTCGATGGTTCAAACCTTCCCTACACAGCGAGCTCCTTGGTGCACTTTGCTCACAGCTCCTCACAGACGTAAAACCGCACTGCTGGAGGTCAGCCCCGCGCCTCTACCCCCGGGGAGGCGGTGACACAAGGTACCAAGGGACACCAGCACCGCTCCTGATGCCACTTAACGCGTTCCCGGAGGGCGCTGCCCTGTCCCGGGTGCCCTCCCCGCTCCCCTCAGGGCAGGGCACGGGCCGCTCCGCACCCCACAGGCCTCGGCCCTTTATCCGGGAAGGGGCCTGGGGCCTTCTGGGGTCTCAGCCCGGCGTGAGCCACCTCCTGCCGGGGCAGGAGCCGTCCCCCCACTCGCTACCGGGGCGCGGAGCCCCCG
>VWZK01011970.1:135276-146038 GCA_013396935.1 Baryphthengus martii
TAGGGGCAGCTCCGCGTCCTCCGGGATCGCTCCGGCGTGGGGCCGGACGCGCGTGGGGGCAGCGGGGGAACCGCCGCTCCGGCGAGAAGGTGCCCGGCGGAGCCAAGGCGCTGCCTGCCCTGGAAGGTGTGGCCTTTGGGAGCTTCGTGGGGAAAGGCTCTTCTGCCTCAAGGAGTGAGTGACCTCTTGGTCTTGGACGCCGAGCGCAGGAAACTTGGGATGTTCCGCTGGTCAGAATGATGCGATTTCTTGTTTTAATGGAGCCGGTGCTGTTGGGCAGCCTGAGTCATCTGGTCAGCTTGTAGGGCAGGGCTTGTGAGCCCTCTCCTCCTGGACAGGCCGTCCCAGGTGTCCTGGTCTTCTAGGAAAACACCGCTGCTGAATCCTCAGCGCTCTTTGAACTGTTCTTTCCTTCATCGTCACAGTATCTTTCACTAGGAGGAAAAAAAAATGTTTTCGGGAAGTACTTTTTTATTACCTTGATGAGTCAGGAAATTTGAATCCTTTTTCTCCCAGAACGTGTAGCTGTCAGTTTGGAGTCTCCACGCAGGGGCTCAGGTGTAGAAGCCCCTTCTCCCGTAGGCTTTCTTGTCTCTGTTATGATGTAAACCTTAATTTTTAAGACCCAGCTGTGAACCCGCTGCCTAATCTTTGAGATCAGGTTGCTGGCTCCGCTCTGAGCGCGTAGCCTTGGATTTGCGCGATGCGTTAACATCTTCACTTTGGTTGTAGGTTATCTGGAAGTTTTTTGGGGAGCTTTGTGCGTCCTACCCATCAAATTAAAGCCGAGGCGGAGAAGAGCATCGAAGAGAGCTTGGCGGGGTTACGTTTGCTGATGGATTGGGTAGAGCTGGAAAGAGAAGGCTTTGGAATACCATTTGAGGATCTTGACATTCCCAGGCAGGCAGAGGGTGGCAGGTTACATAAGGAAGTTGTGCTCTGGTCGAGTATCTCAGTCGGCAGCGTCCGGCTGCTCTCGGAACGCTGAGGGCTGCTCCACGGCACGTTTGAGAGCTCTGAGGACTTTGGAAAGAGTGTTTTGGGTTTTTTTTTGCTTGAGAGGATGTCCCGCGCCTGCCATCGGAATAGGCCGGGGAGACATGGCGGTGAACGCCGGACAGGGTTGGTGTGGGTGCTGGGGGACCCGCTCAGACAGCACAGGGGTTTTGTGGAGAGGGGATATTTTCTGTTGGATAACTCGGGGAGCAGGGAAAGCTGCTGTGTTGTAGTTCAGTGCGTGCTGAGGCTCAGGGTTCAACGCTCGGAGCGCTTCCGTTTCCAGGCTGCTTTTTAACAGGAGAGGAGCCGAAACGTTTTCAAGCCTTTGTTACCGCGGAGCGGTTCTTCCTGTTGCTTTTCCCAGACGAAGGGTCCCGGAATCGTTAGAACCTTGGGAAGCAGCGGCAGCGCGGCCGAAGCGACGCGTGCCTCCCAAGCACCCGGCGTCTCGGTGGAGTCGGAGGAGAGGGGACGCGTTGGGCTGGAGGGCAGCGGCTCCAACCACGTGAAGGGAAGCGGAACGGTGCCTTCCAGCCGTCTGGATACTTTCGGAGTGCGACGGGAGTTAAGCTACGGATTAGAGAGGGGCACTCGCTCTGAATTTATTGAGTTACTGCCCTCGTCCTCCTTAACTACTTAAGCAGTAATCGCTGGTTGTTTACACTCCAGCTATTTTAGACTCTGTGGAGCGCGGGTGTTCTCGTCAGATTGTCTTCTGGTTCCTGGGAAAAGCGGCGACTCCTCCCTGCCGGTCCCTCGTTGCCCTGCCAGGGACGGTCACCGCACGGGAGGAGCCGCCGCTTTTCCCGACCTTTGCTGTCGCACCTTGTGGCAGGAACAAAAGCCCACGGGATGAGGGATCAAGTGGAAATAATCCTGCAGGACTTGAGTACAAAGGAGCGGTGGGAAGGAAAGCTGCTGCTTGGGTCTTTTCAGAGGGTATGACTGGGCTCCATACATCAGCGGTCAGGTCTTAATTTTGCCACCGGCTGTTGTGCTCTGCATCGGGTTCTCCCTGGCATTTTTTTGTGCCTTTGGATAAGGGATAAGAACTTGGAAAGAAGGGGAAAACCCCAAGAGTAAACCTTTGATACGGTGGCAGTGGCGGCCTCTTGAATCTCAAACTCTGTGAGCTGGCCAAGGAGGTTTGGAGAGTGAGGGAGCCTGAGAACCTGCAGGGTCTGTCCCAGCCCGTCTCTGGGCGCTCTTGGCATTGTCCAGAGGCTGGAGCTGGGATGACGTGTGCGCACAAAGGAGCAGCAGGAGCCCTTCTTTTGAACAGACGCTCCCAAAGCGCTCGGAGTCAGGACCCGCTCCGGAATCGCTGCTGGACGATCCACCGCAGCCTCATCCGGGCTCGGGTCTGAAACTTGGAACTTTTTCCTTGAGAGAGAGGTTTGGGGTGAAGCAGCGACTCCAGCCAGAGTCCCCGTGAAGTGAGGGGATGATGATGAGGTAGAACTAGTAGAATGAAGAGAAATAGAACTATTTTTTTGGGGATTTTTATAGCTACACGACAATGATCTGTCTCACCATGGATAGATGGGATAAGAAACACGGCCTGGAAGTGTCCAGGGGTAGGATGGGAGTGGTGCTGCCGGGCTCTAGCGAATGGATTCCATTGTAAGGTTTAAGCCAAAGCACCTGGGATTCGGCTGCGTCCCCGTCTGCACCGTTTGTCTTCGGGGAATCCGTTACCTGTACTGGAATAACTGGGATGCTGTCTGGAGCGCTTTGCGTGGGAGAGCAAACAAAGGTTAGTCCCTCATCTCTCGTGGGTTCCCTGTAAGAGCTGCTTGGACTCCACAGGGAGTAGAAAAGGGAATGGGAAGCTGGGCTGAAGTAAAACATTTTCTTGGAGCAGTGGAGCGGCACCCAAAGTGGAGGCCCCCAAACCAGGTGTTGCTCTGCAGAGCTAAACTCCCTATTCCATGGGGATGTCCCTGTGGAGCTGCGGAAGACAATGAGTTGCCCGTGGTCCAGAGCTGCTCAACCCCCTGAGACGCTCCCGCAGAACGGAGCGGTGCCCGCGGGTGGGCGCTCCCTGCGCTCGGCAAACTCGGGGTTATTTCTGCGCTCCCGGTTCCGCTTTGGCCGCCGGCGGCGGGGACAACGCGTTTTTTTCGGCCGCAGCCTCTCGCGGAGTTGCTGGCGCAGCCCGTCCGTGGTTGCTATCCCGCGTGTCCTCAGGACGGAGGATACTGGTGAGGCGTCCTTGGGCTGGTTGGACCTTCTCAGACTTGGATTCCGCACCAGGGGGAAGTTACGTGTTGCTTTGGGCTTGCTGCTCAGGCTATAAAAAAACCCAACCAAAACCAGGCAAAAAAATCCTAAAAAAAGCAAGGTGACAGGTGCTTCTCACACATACCTTGGTTATCCTTGGATTTCACGCAGCTTGGCTCTTTTTGTGCTGCTCAACTGTTCGCTTTCTAACTTTGGCAGAGTCTTTTAGGGAGTCAGAGTCAGCGGATCTGAGCTGTTTAAAGCGCAAAACCGGCAGGTTCTGTCTCAGGGCAAGGAGCAGGATGCTCCTGATTGCCTTAGAATGGCAGACCCCCTGGAATGACAGAAATCCTGTAGCCCCAGAGACCTCTGGATGCTGTAGGGTGATGGGGCTTCAGGAGGGACTGCTGGGTGAGGAGGGAGCGGAGTGGGGTGAAATGTTTGGGGAATAGAGGTTCTTACACCTCTCCTTGCCCTCTGCCCATGGTGATGGGTCCAGGAAAAATGAGGTTTCTAATCAAACTAATGACGTAGTCTCTGAGTAGATTCCTGTCTCAAAAACAACTGGAGTAAGGAGGGAAGACCATGGAGGATGAGCTGAAAGGACTGAGGATAATTTTTGCATGGAATTGCACGTTTGGTGTGTTGGAGCAGGTTTGGGAGTTCTCCTGTGTGCAGAGTTATCAAAATTACTGGATCTGACTGTGAAAGGGTTCTGACTTCCCGCTCGCTTGACCGCTTGGTATTCCCAGATTCCTCGGTTATTCTTACCGAGGGCATTAACTTCATCCTTCAAATTGGTCTTGTCTTCTGGACAGAGCAGTTTTTACCAGGAACGTGTCAGGCTGGGGAGGGAGTTGTTGTCTAGAGGAGTAAATTTGAGCTTCTCTAAGAAGGGTCTTTGGAGTTTACAGTTCAAACTGATTTATGAACTGAAACCTGTTCAGGGTTTAAACTTTTAAGACTTAAACCATTTGTGTTGTTAGTGCTTTCGAAACTTCTTGTGGAGTTTGAGAACTCTTTGGTCGAGGTGCTTTTTAAAAGAAATATACTGGCTGCTGGGACAGAAGCTGGTGGGGAGGAGACCTGTGTGGGGCCAAAACTGGTGGCACTGGCTTCCCAGTGCCCCGAGGCCCCGCTGGCAGCTGGTGCCATGGGAAGCAGAGCTGGGCGGCTGTGGCAGAAGCATCCTCATCTGCCTTAAAACGGTGCCCTGGAACCCCTGGGTAGGGGGTGGTTTTGTTGGGAGCGTCTGAACACAAGGAAATTTACTTTCGGAGCTTCAATATAAGATTCTTGGGGGAGTTTTGCAGCTTTTAGACCATCTACTTCATGGCTGGGGTGGTAGGGCGTTGAGCAGGATGCCTTGAACCTGGCTTGGCTTTGGACTGTGCTTCCACTTCCTCGTTTTCGCTGAGGAACTAATTAATACTTTGTCTGATGGCTCAGGTTGCTGGTGGTGGTGGGTGGGCCTGACCCCGATGGCGTTTTGCTGGAGAGGAGGTGGCAGAAGTTTGCAGCTCGGAGTTGGTTTCCAGCTGAAGGTGCTTCCTGCTGAGGCAGCTGCCGGGACGCTGAGCAACTCCGACTGAAATGTCAGCTACGGGCGCCCCAAGTCTTCTCCTTCCTAAAGGAAAACCTTCTGCGTGTGCTGAAGGATCAAACTCTCTGATCGTGACCAGCTCTGGCTTCCTTCAGGCTTTGGTTTAAATCAGCATGGTCAAGATCAGGCTTGATCCCTGGCCAGCAGCCCTCCCCAGATCCCAGGGAAGCTAAGCTGGCCGTACAGCCTGGCATCTGGGACAACCAGTGACGGCTGATGATACCAAACTGGAGTCGAACCCTCCCTGGATTGGGACCTGAACTCCAGAGTCCTTTGTTCTGAGTTACAAACCAGCTGGTTCTCAGTCTCTTGGCGGCACCTGGCAGCAGAGGCCTTGCTGGGGCTGGTGCTGTGCTGGTGGCACCTTGGGAACTGCGCAGGAGTCTTCAGGCGGCCGAGTGACCTCTCGGGCAGGTGGCCGCCGTTCCTGTTCCCAGCCTTGGCTCTGCGAGTGGTGAGAGTCTCACTGAGGTGTTGGCATCTGGAAGGGGCCGTCCCCTGCAGCTGGGGATGGTGCCCCAGAGGGATCCTGCGGAGCTTCAGCTGCCTGGTTCTCCTCGTCCCAGCTGGTGTTCTCCAAAAGCTGGGAGGTTTTGGATCGCAGGGGCTTGATTTGAGAGTTGTTGCTGAACTTTCCCGAGCGTGGCTTTTTACACAGGGTGTTTAATCTGTGACACTATAGAGCAGAACCTAGGACGTTGTCGTGGGTGAGAGCTGTGCCAAGGGGTGAGAGTGTTCACAACAAGTGGTGAGGCGCTCTAAACAGCTTCAGAAAACCGAAGTGTTCTGTGTTGGAACTGAAGAGAAAGAAAGAGTATTTTGGTGAGAAGGAGGGGCTGCCGCTGCCTGAACCTCACTGCTGCCTGTACCTCTGCTCTGAGCTTCCCTGGGGGGCGTTGCCGAAGGGCTGTGGTTTTGTCCAGGTTGAAGTGACGCTTGTGAGCTGCGAGATGTGGGGTGGACACCAGCGCAGCTTGGGAGCCGTGTCTGCTGCTGACTGGGGGTGGGCTCAGGCTGCGGTTGGCATCTGTAGCTGTTTCCCCTTTCTAGTAGGAAGGTGCATGTGAAGTTCTTCAATCCATAGGAGCTTGTGGTCTTGTGGGAAACAAGGATTCTTACAGTTGTACTTTGAGTTGCGTTGTTGCTCCGCATTTACACATAAACCAGAAGTCACAGGGTAAGGAGGAGAGGGTTAGTGGGGTGTGTGTCTGTGTTTGGGGCTGTAAGCACTGTAGCATTAAATCCTCTTTTCCAGAAGATGAGATTCCAGTAGCATCTGAATGTGGAGCGTTCTCTCTACCCCTTTAGAAAGAGCAGGTGTCTTCCTGTTTTTAACTTTCCATACCCATACCTCTGAATTTGTGCACAGGACCTCTCCTGGCTCGCTGAGGCAGGAGCAGAGCGCGGGGCTGGCTGCTGCTCGCTGTTTTTCAGGCTGTTGCTACCCACAGACACTCCGAGGAGCAGCGTTCTCTTGTTGCTCAAGATGACACTCGATGCACGTAGGGTTCTGGAGCCGAAGCGGTTTGCGGGGCGCTGGTGAGGAGCCGAAGCGTGTTGCTGCTCTTTGTGCCGCCTGGGACTTGCGGCCCAGGCAGGGGGAGATCCCTCGCTTGGCCAAAGTTGGCTGCTCCGAATGGACACGCACAACTGACAGCTCTGGAGGGGATGTCTGGAGGTGCTCTCCATCTCCAGCAGGCTCCCCAGTGGGGGCTGCGTGCTCAGTACCTGCTCTGCCCAAGTCTGTGCTGAACCGCAAGGGGTACTTGGGTCAGGGCTGGGAGAAGCTTGGCTGAGGCAGCAGCAAAGCTGCAGTAGTCTCATGTCAGGAGGCTTTTGGGCTGGGATCTACAAGTCAGGAGCTGCTGAGAGCAAAACTCAACTTGTGACCGCAAGGAGGGGGCAGTCAGGGTATGGGAAACTTTGTATCTTCGCTTCAGGACTTCTGGGGGATGGCCCTTGGAGGGGAACATCCCAAGAGTCGCTCCTTTGATGCAAGGCAGCTTTGTGTGGTGACAGGAGAGAGTTTGGTTAGTGGTGGCCTCCCAGTTCATGGGGAGTAGAGGCTGGAACTCCTGAAGATCATCTGTTATACTGCCCGTAAATAACAAAAGCCACGAAGCACAAGCTTTTTCTGCTCCTGCAATCAGCTCGTATTGATGGTTATCCTGGAATGTGTTGTCTGGTGTCCAGGCCAGGCTGGGGACTCTGGCTCTCATCCACTCTTGTGGGTGCCGAGCTGAAGAGCTGGACACGCAGCGGGCTGGGGACAGCTTGGGAGCTTTTCCTGAATGCCAAGTTTAGCTCTGGCCTCTGGTTGCCTGGTGTTTGTGTTTGGCTTTCCCGACTGAGCGGCAGAGAGGAAAAAAAGTTCGTGTGCTTGGGCCTGTCATGCAAAGCAGGGCCGAGGCCGAGCCAGAAATAGAGCAGAGCGAGTCTGGCTTTGGAGTTTGGCTCTGTTTGCGCTTCCCACTGAAGATCCACTTCCTGAGCAAACGGCCACTGTTTGTCACCAGAGGCAGCCTGTGGATTCTTTCTGATCTGGACTGAAACTTGAAATTTGAATCTTGAGAGCTTCAAATTGAAACTTGAGTTCAAACTCCAAAGAGTTCTGAAGGATTGAGTCACTCGGCCCCGGTCAGCTGGGGCAGTTGGACTCATCCTAAGATTTCTTCTGAGGAAAGGTTGATGGATGCAACTACTTGACTAGTGAGGTCTCCATCCTGGGGTTGGTGGGGTACAGGTACAGGAGGCCTGCCCACTCTAACCACTGATAGGTTCATCTGGAGACAAAACAACCACAGCTTACTGACACGTTGTAGTCTGCAAAAAAGCCGCTACAGGCTTGTGGTGCCCAGTGTAGCTGGAGCAGCCCGGGAGCAGGAGGTAAAATGAGATGGATGCTGTGAGTCGTTGGATTGAGGCTGTCTTACCTCTGTGAGCTGGAGATCATGGAATATCCAACACCATGGTGCTGTGTGGCATCTCCTGAGTTCTTTTATCAAGGAAGGCGAACCCAGCAGAGCCTGTGACCTGCTGAGGATTGTTGACTGTTTAGTCTGGAGAAGAGAAGGCCGAGAGGGGATCTGATCCATGTCTAGAAATAGCTGAGGGGTGGGGGTCAAGAGGAAGGGGACAATCTCTTTATTCTGTGGTGCCCTGGAATAGGACAAGGAATAACAGGTACAAGCTGGAACCCAGGAGGTTGCACCTCAGCAGGAGGAGAAAGCTCTTTCCTGTGAGGGTGACAGAGCCTGGCCCAGGCTGCCCAGAGAGGTGGTGGAGTCTCCTTCTCTGGAGACTTTCCAACCCCCCTGGATGTGTTCCTGTGTGGCCTGTCCTGGATGATCCTGCTCTGGCAGGGGGGTTGGACTCAATGATCTCCAGAGGTCCCTTCCAACCCCTCCCATTCTAGGATTCTATGAATACTGTGTGGAAACCTAGAGGTGCCTGATGGGTGTGTCAAAGGTGTTCCTGGAATTACAGGTGCAGCTTGGCTTTCTGGGATCCTGGCTGTTGGTTTTGGGGCGTTGGTGTTCCCGTGGCTTCAGGAAACTCCAACATGAGCGTTACGTTGATGAGCGAGAGCACCAGCCCGGGTGGTGGTGGGGTTTGAAGTGAAATGAAATAAATGATTTATGTTTTTCAGGAGTTGAACGACCTGGCCCGTGACCCTCCAGCGCAGTGTTCGGCAGGGCCTGTTGGAGATGACAGTAAGTACCCTGCGAGCAGCCACCGCTCCTTTTCCTTCTGAAATGGGATGTTTGGCTCCTTAGCGAGGAGAATCCTCCTGTTTGGCTTAGAGCTCTGGGTACCACTCCACACGCTGCTCTAGAATTTGTTACCCTTCTGTATCTCTCGCTCCCTCCCTCCTGTGTCACTGGGGATCTGTGTTCACTCCCCTTGGATCCATCAGGCAGCTCGGAGCACATCTGGAGTGACACCTTCTGAATTACCCCCCCCAGCCAGCAGCCAAATACTTCTTCTGAACTCCCCTGATATCTAAAGTGTGGGTGATGTTGTCACCTGGTCCTGGAGAAGGGAAACGATCTGTTCCTGAGGCTAGGTGGTGATCCAGCGAGGTCAGGGCTGACTGTGCTTTACCCAGGAGTAAGCACTGCAGTTCTTTCAGAGGATTGCTTGTAGTCCTGGAGGATGGGAGGTTAACATGTGAGGGGAAGGAAAACTAGGTGGTAAATAAAAGTTTGGATCATGAAGTGATGTTAGATTTGGGAAGTCTAATCGTTGCTGTGGCCAAACTGAGTTGCAGGAACACAGGAAACTGCTTGTTCTTGTCTCTGTGTGCTGTTGTGTTAGAGCACACTGCAGAGGCAGAACTGACAGAGGGCTTGGGCTCTTAATTTTTAGGCAGAATTTCACTCCATTTGGAATGGTACTTGGGGCTTTCTCAGTAAGCAACACCAGAAGGTCTCAATCCTGCTGTCACAAGTAACCCGTGCCCCAGCTCAGACACAGGTGCTCAGGTACGAGGCAGGGAGTGCAGGGGCAGCAGCTCTAAATCCCACTGTGATGTGGGAAACCAGCACCCAGCTCAGCTGGTCCTGCCCAGTTCTAGGTCAGGGGTGGCCCAGGACAACTTTCTTGACCTCCCCACCAGCTGGACATTTTTTCTGTGTGAGGTTTTTCACCTGGTGTGTGTTGCAGTTGTTACTTTGTGCTTTTGAAGCAGGAAGAGCTGTGTTAAAGCAGGGAAAAAAAAAAGCAATCACCCTTTAAAGTCCTGCCCTGTACTTTATGGTCTCACATTGTTTTGTAGCAAGATCGTCTGTGGTCACCTTGGGCCTGTATTTTTGCCTCAGGAGGAGGACAGGCTGCAGCCTGTGACCTGGCTTAGTGTTTGTGTGGATGCTTCTGTATCTTAGTTGCAGGTGATGTTCCCCCCGCTGCTTTGACAGCAGTTCCGTTGTTGCCCTCTGCTTTGGGGTGGTTTTTACACTGGGGTGGGTTTTGCCGCCTGTGCAGTCGTCTTAACTGGGATTTTGCTCTTTCTGGGGAGCTGCTTTGTTTTTATAGCAGCCTTGAGCTCTTGGTCGTGGCTCAGGTGAGCAGGCTCAGCAAGATGTTTGCAACGAGGCAGGAACGCCTCCAAATTCCCCTGTTGCTTTCTCACTTGGCCGTGAGCCCTGAGGAGAATTTGGGTACTTGCATTAAATGCATTTGCCTGTGATGCCTGAGAGGAGGGGATGTTTTTATGCTCTTGTAGCAGCTCTGCCCTGTAGAGAGGGCTGTGTAAGAACACTTGGCAGCTTTGCTTGGGATGTTCATTCATAGAATGGTTAAGGTTGGAAGGGACCTTCAAGATCATCTTGCTCTAACCCCCCTGCCACAGGCAGGGCCACCCCCCACTAGACCAGGCTGCTCAAGGCCCCATCCAACCCAGCTCTGAACACTTCCAAGGAGGGGGCATCCACAGCCTTCCTGGTCAACCTGTTCCAGGGTCTCATCACCCTCACTGTGAAGAACTTCTTGACATCCAGCTTAAACCTCCCCTCTTCCAGCTGGAAACCATCCCCCCTTGTCCTATCCCCACCAGCCCTTGCAAACAGCCCCTCCCCAGCTTTCCTGTAGCCCCTTCAGATCCCGGAGGCCGCTGTAAGGTCTCCCCGGAGCCTCCTCTTCTCCAGGCTGAACAGCCCCAACTCCTCAGCCTGTCCTCATAGCAGAGGTGCTCCAGCCCTCCCATCATCCTCGTGGCCTCCTCTGGACCCATTCCAACAGTTCAGTGCCTTTCGTGTGTTGAGGGCTCCAGAACTGTGCACAGAGCTCCAGGTGGGGTCTTGTGAGAGCAGAGTCAAGGGGGAGAATCTCCTCCCTCAACCTGCTGGTCACACTCCTTTTGATGCAGCCCTGGATGGATTGGCCTTCTGGGCTGGCAGGTGTTCAGTTTTTTCATTGACTGACACCCCCAAGTCCTTC
>VWZK01011970.1:146065-165863 GCA_013396935.1 Baryphthengus martii
CTTAAGTCCTTCACCTCAAGCTGCTTTTGATCCATTCTCCACCCCAGCCGTTAGACAAAAGTCATACAGGTTTTTTTTTGTTGCTGGTTTATTTGTTTGCTCAAACAAATGTCTGACCATTGAAGTTTGAGTCTTTCCACTGACATTGAACTGGATTCATTCTAGCCCCTCCTGGATCCTTTTCCTACCTTATTACAACTCCTCAAGGAAAGGTATCAACCATAGAATCGTACAGTCACAGAATGGTAGGGGTTGGAAAGGACCTCTGGAGATCAAGTCCAACCCCGCTGCCAGGGCAGGATCAAAGAATTGGGGCAGGTCACCCAGGAACACGTCCAGATGGGTCTTGAAAGTCTCCAAAGGAGGAGTCTCCACAATCTCTCTGGGCAGCCTGTTCCCATCTCTGTAACCCTCATGGGAAAGAAGTTCTTCCTCATGTTGAGGTGGAACTTCCCGTGCTCCAGCTTGAATCAGTTGCCCCTTGTCCTATCCCAGGGCACAAGTGAAAAGAGGTTGTGACTTCCTTCTTGGTGCCCAGCCCTCATATTTATAGACATTAATTAGATCCCCTCTCAGTCTTCCCCTCTCCAGACTAAAAAGCCCCAGGGCTCTCAGCCTTTCCTCATAAGGCAGGTGCTCCAGTCCCTTCATCCTCACAGCCTCCCTTGGACACTCAAGTAAATCGCTGTCCCTCTGGAACTGGGGAGGCCAGCACTGGATGCAATATTCCAGGTGAGGTCTCACCAGGGCAGAGCAGAGCGGGAGAACCTCCCTCCATCTACTGGACACACTGTTTTTTTTAATGCCCCCCAGGAGACCATTGGCCCTCTTGGCCACCAGGGCCCGTTGCTGTCCTGTGGAGAACTTCTTGTCCACCAGGACTCCAAGATCCTTCTCCTGGGGGCTGCTCTCTAGCAGATCACCTCCTACCCTATACTGGTGCATTTGATTATTCCTTCCCAGTGCAGGACTCTGCCTCTATTTTTGTTGAACCTGATGAGGTTCCTCTTCACCCAGCTCTCCGGTCCGTCCAAGTCTTGCCGAATGGCCGCCCAGCCTGCACGTGTGGCGGCCGAAGTTCGCAGGTTCCTGTCATCAGCAGACTTGCTGAGAAGACCCTGTCCTGTCATCGAGGTCATTGATAGGGGTATTGAACAGGCCTGCACCCAGCACTTGATCCTTGGGTGGCCTCCATGAGTTAGTGTCCCGCTGGACTCGGCACCGTCCATCACCACTCCTTGGGCTCTATTGTGTAGCCGGTTCTTAATCCACCTCGCTGTTCTTCTATCCCACGCTTCCCGAGCTTGCTCACCAGGATGTTATGGGACGCAAATGATCTTATGCCCTCAAACAAATGAAGGGTGTGCTTGGTTTTGAGGGAGCCTCAGCAGCAGTGTCAGGCTGCTTCTAGTTACCCCACAACTTCTGCTTTCAGAAAAGCATTTCAAAGAAACTTGGGAGTTTCGTGGAAGAGAAATGACTTAAGATGTCCTGCCAGCCCGAGGCTTCTCTTAAATTAGGAAGTGATTTGTGCCATGGTAAACTGACGTTAGGTCCTGAAGACTCCGAGGTACTGGAGGTCATCTGGTGAAGGAGGTGGCAACAGAAGTTGGCAAATGGTTGCAGTGGAGAGTTACTGCTGAGTGCAGAAAGTCTTCTCCTCCTGCCACCTTCCTGAAAGGCTTCTAATGAAAGACTTTCCCCATGGAGAACGACGCTTGGTCTGTAAGTAAGTGGAGAACGGAAAAAGGTGCCTCCTGAGATCCCTGTGCTCTAGGTCTGCCCCAGCTGCCTTCTCAGAATGACATCTCCCAGTTCAGGACGTGCTGCCAGTCCAGCCAATAGAAACTGTCCCCAGTTAGAAGCTTCTTGTCCCTGTAGTCCATTAAGCTTTGGGAAGTGAAGAGCTGGTTCTGCCTCGTCAGCTGTAGGGACAGGACTCTCTCTCTCGGGGCAATGGAAGTTTAGTGCTTTTCCACCCACCTCTGTCCTTTGCTTTGGGAATGGGCTCGGGGCTGCTGCTGTGAGTGTGCTTCCCAGCGAGCTCTGCGCACCAAACACGTACCGGGGCTTAGCCGCTCAAAGTCGGCGACCTCCTTACTTTGTGAGGAACTTTTTGAATGGCTGGTTTCAAAGTAGAGAGTCAGTTGAAATAAGCTCTGCTAGACAAAGTCCTGCAAAGGCCTGTACTGATGGGATGAGGGGTGATGGTTTGAGGTTGGAATAGGGGAGGTTTAGATTGGAAATCAGAAGGGAAATCTTCACTCTGAAGGTGGTGAGTTGCTGACACAGGTTGCCCAGGGAAGCTGAGGATGCTGCATCCCTGGATGTATTCCAGCCCAGGCTGGATGAGGCTCTGAGCAACCTGCTCTAGTGGGAGGCGTCCCTGCCCAGGGCAGGAGGGTTAGAACCAGATGATCTTTAAGGTCCCTTCCAACTCAAACCATTTTATGATCCTGTGACAAATCCACCTTTTGGTTCATTGGATTTGTCCTGGGTGTTGTGAGAATCTAAAGCTTGGGTTAAACAAGTACTTTCCTTGAGTCTTGGGTGGGAGTTGGAGGGGAAAAGACAAACCACCAACCAAACCACTCTTCTAGCTTCTAGAATGTTAAGATTCACTGTGAAAGTGTCCCTCTTGGGTTTCTTGTTGGGTTTAAGACAGTTGTTGGTCACACCAGCTTTTCTTTTTGGTGTGCAGAGGTACCCAGGTCAAGGTGCAGTGTTCCTGTACTCCAGTCATCTTCTCAGCATCTACTGATACCTGTCAAGTTCTAGGTGTTTTTTCAGCTACAATCTTTACTGCTGAGTTTCTGCTGCCCCTTTATCCTGGTGTTCTCGCTGCCGTGCTACGGGTGACAGACTCGCTGTGAAGCTGTGGGAACCCTTCTGAAATGGATGGACACTGCCCAGGAGCCACTGTCGTGGTTTCCTGACTCCACGCTCCGTGTGGAGTTCCTCCAAAGGCCACGATACCCTTTGGAACAAACCTGCTGCTCCAACCAAACGCTTCTCCCCTTCCCGTGGCAGGGCTGTTCCCGCTCGGCCGTTTCCCCTTCTTTGTATGAGCTCATTGCCGGCCATAATGCCTGTACCACGTGGAATTAAGCTGCTCCCGCTCCATCAGAGCCCGTAGCGCCCCTCTGGCCCAGAGTTAATTTTGACCCAGGTAGCTCCAGTTGGAAGTTAAGTTCAGGGCTGATGCCCCCGCAGAGAGAAACCTCCCATGGTGCTACTACTGATAGTAAGATAATTTGGGAAGCTGGTGCTTTTAGCACCGGTTGGCTTTGCAGCCCTGGGAGAGCGAGGAACCTTGAGAACTTCCCAATGTGCCTCTTGCAGATTAACAGCTTTGGTTGCTTTCCTTATGTTCTGCAGCACAGAAGGGTCATGAAGAACGTCTTTCTATTACCAGATTAAGATGTTCTCTTGGACAGATGCACATGAGTGAGACTTACTTTTTTTTGTCCCTTTAACCTAAAGTGTGTACCTGCCTCTGCTGGTCCTGGTATCGAGCAGACTCGTGCTTTCTCTGAGGACTCTGCTTTCAATGAAATCGAGCCCTCTTTAAACGTTCTGTCAGGGTAACACTGACTCAGAGTCCCTCTTGACAAAGCTTAGGCTTCCTCTCCATCCATAGGGATCTGTCTAGGAGAGAGCCTGCTGAAGATCGGGGCTCGTACCTTGGCTGCCGCTGGCTCAGGGGGCGCTCGTTGGAAACTGGGCTCTGATTCAGGTGCTTCGTTGGAAACTGGAGTTGGAACTCACAAATATGGGTCTGAAAAGTTGCCTCTGGATTGTTATTGTCACGGGATTTTTTTTTGCAGGGCACGTGGGAGTGGTACCACAGCAATCCCAATGCGTGGGACCGAGTAGTCTGTCTGAATTCTTTGCCTTGCTTCCTGCAGCCTTTCAGAAGGCTCTGGTTTGAAAATACACTGTTCTGTGCTGCTTGGTCTGGAAGAAAGTAGTTGATTGCTCGAGCTTGTCCGAACTGAAATAAATCTCTCTCTTTTTCAGTGTTCCATTGGCAAGCTACAATAATGGGACCAGTAAGTATGAGAGAATTGATGTTTATAGCTTTTTATGACTGGCCTGTTTGCTGTAACTCCTCAAACCACAATGATTCTTTTTGTTACCAGAACGACAGTCCCTATCAAGGTGGAGTATTTTTCTTGACAATTCACTTCCCAACAGATTATCCCTTCAAACCACCCAAGGTGAGTGCCTGGTACTGTTGGTCTGTGCGTTACTCTGGGATGTGCTTTTATTTTATTTTTTTTTCTGAGCCTCCACTGACATTTTCCTCCTTCTGCAGGTTGCATTTACAACAAGAATCTATCATCCAAATATTAACAGTAACGGCAGCATTTGTCTTGATATTCTACGGTCACAGTGGTCCCCAGCACTAACTATTTCAAAAGGTACCTCCAACTCTCATTTGATTTTACTCTGCTGGAATGAGTGGCGGGTTTGGGTTCAGAATGTGAAAATCGTCACGTTCCTGCTGTCAGACATTTCTGTGGTCACCACTTCAGGCTTGGGACTCCACCTAGCTGGCAGGTGCTCCATGAGAGGCGGGTTCTCTGGACACCCAGGGGCTCAGCTACGTCTCGTTATACCAGGTCCCATAGTTTTGCCACCTCACCTCAGAGTCTGAATGCTGAGGGAACATCAGAATTTGAGGCTGGTTATTTTTTTAACGACCGTTTTAATCACATGGGCTGCGAAAATGTGTTTTAAAACTCGTTTAGGTTGCATTATCTCTCAGCTAAAACCACCCTGAGCCCTGTGAAGTGTGTTGGGTTCTGGGGCACTGAAATAGCTCCTGTGCCTGGTGAAGCAGTATTTATATTTAATGTAAATAGGAGGCTTTAAACACCTGGAAAGAAGACCCAGATTTGAATTTTAGTGATTTCTCCGGCTATTGAAAGTGTAGATTTGCAGTTTGTAGATCTGTCCACGGCCATTGAGGGATATTTTGGGTCTCTTTGGCTGGACCGTGGCTCGACCATTCTCTTTTGTAGCTTTGTAACGAAACGCTGCAGTTGTCACCCCTTTAGTTACGGTATCCGTGTCCCAGCTCTGAGGCTATCCTGTTGCCTCTCCTTCTGCTACAACCTGGGATGTGCCTGGACTGTTTGGTTCACACAAATGAGTCCCGGTGTCTCTCTGGGACATCGTAATTGTGTCCCTCTTCCCGAATTCACACAACTCCCACCTTCTCTGTCCAGCTGCAGTTGTAGGAACGGATGGAAAGGCAAAACAACATCTGGGCTTGGCTCTTGACAGGAGCTGAAAGCCCTCACTGTGAGGGGATGGGGCTGGCCAGGTGGTGCCAGCGAAGGGAAAAGGGGTCAGGTTGTCACATCTTCCCTGTCAGGTGCCCTCTGTTAACACTAAGTTAGCTCTAAGGACTGAGGGCTGTTGTATTTTGATTAAATTGAAGTTCAAGTGGCTGGGCTGCAGTAGTTGGAGGGGTTGTGATGTGGCACAGTGTCTTTTGTTCTAGAGGGTCTAAAATGGGCGTGCAGGCGGCGAGGTGACAGGCAGCGTGCTTGGAAACCCTGCAAGATAGACAGGGATTGGGACACTTGGAAAAAGATGGGGCACAAATTTAAGTGGCTAGTTAAGGGAGTCAGTGGCTGCCTGCTGCTGGCTGGCTGCTTTAATGACTTCTACGTGAGTCATTGAAGACAAGATGTATCTTAACATCAACTGTGCAACTGAAATGCCGTTGCAATGCGTGTCCGATATCTCCATCTCCCCTTTCCTGCCTTGAACTTCTTAGCTCCTTCAAACTGCACTGTCGAGGCTTAGCCAGGGGAAGACCTGGGATGAGCGTGGCCGTTGTGTGTGACTCAGCCCCTCTCCCATCTCCCTCTTTATGAAGAGTTCCCAGGGATGTACAACCTGCTGCGTGTAGCTCGGGCACTTACACATCTAACCAGGGAGGTTTGTAGGGGGCGTTAAGGAAACGGTGTCCAGTAGGTCGAGGGAGGTTCTCCTGTGCCTCTGCTCTGCCCTAGTGAGACCACCCCTGGAATACTGGATCCCGTGTTGGGCCCCCCAGTTCAAGAGAGACAGGGAAATACTGGAGAGAGTCCAAGGGAGGCTGCGAGGGTGATGAAGGGACTGGAACATCTCTCCTGTGAGGAAAGGCTGAGAGAACTGGGGCTGGTTAGTCTGGAAAAGAGAAGCCTGAGAGGGGATCTGATTCATGTCTAGAAATAGCTGAGGGGGGTGGTGTCAAGTGGAAGGGGCCAGACGCTTTGCTGGGGTGCCCTGGGATAGGACAAAGAATAACGGGGACAAGCTGGAACCCAGGAGGTTCCACCTCAACAGGAGGAGAAACTTTTTTGCTGGGAGGGTGACAGAGCCTGGCCCAGGCTGCCCAGAGAGGTGGTGGAGTCTCCTTCTCTGGAGACTTTCCAGCCCCCCCTGGATGTGTTCCTGTGTGGCCTGTCCTGGGGGATCCTGCTCTGGCAGGGGGGGTTGGACTTGATCTCTAGAGGTCCCTTCCAACCCCTACCGTTCTAGGATTGTATAATTCTATGAAAACAATCTCTTCTGAGTTCTCTGCGTTTACTTCTTGAAGGAATTAAATTCATGAAGGCGACTGCACAGAAATTTGAAATACCTTGGAGATGACAGGGGTGCCTTGTCGGAAAGCAGACCTCGGGATAAGGAGCAAGAGCTGAGACTTAAGAGTGTTCCCATCTTGGAGAAGTATAAAGAAATTCCATGAAGGCAACTGGGATCTTTTAGGGTGAAAATCTTGTTCTCAGTCAGGTTAGAGTGGTGGTGCTACAGACTTCGGGGCCACTTCAGCTCTTTTTGTTTAGTCTTATCGAAGAACAAATGCATGTGTTCCTCGTAGGAGAAGCTGCTGCTGGGGTAATTTGAAGTGAATAACAAGATTTAAATTATTCAACCTGAAGCTCACTTCCCTTCCAAAGCAGCAATTTCGTATTTGTAGTGTAGACTTCTTAGAGCATTTCTGAAATTGTGCCTCCCCCCCTCCCTTTAGCAGGGGACGCTCTTGGGAGCGAGCTGTTCGAATTGAAAACCTGGGAGCAGATAATTAGAGCACAGCTATTAACAAAAAGTGTACTTTGAACTGATGGAGAAATCTGGGAAGCCTAGAAACAGTTCTTCGAGGAAACCACTTCTCCCACGTGGCTTCTTCCTTGCAAGGCATTGTGTGGAGTGGGTGTTGTGGTGCAGTCACCGTGTAGCACCTGGCTGTGTTTCCTCCCTAACCCACGAGAAGGAGGGTGAAGGGATACCCAGGGACTTCTGTTGAATCTATGGAGCCACTTTTGCTGGAAAAACCATAAAAAGCATTGTCAGTGCTACTTAAGCATCCCAGTGAAGTGGTAAAGGTAGGAGGTCTTGGCTCCTGGTGCTCCAGAGGGTACCTGGAGTATCTGGCTTTGGGAGGCTGTCCCTGCCCGAAATGTGGGGGCTGTTGGAGCAGTTTTATTCCAGACTGCTGAATAAATAAGGGAAGTTTTTTCTCCCTCTGTCAGCAACTTGAGAAAGTGATCCTGGCTCCAGCAGAAGGTGACTCGCATCCTGGGGTTTTGGTCTGTCTTTCAAAATGTTTGTCCCTCCTGCACTCGTTAAAATGGGTTCTGATGAACGGGGAGAGCAAGACTTGAGTGTCTCAGTGGAATAGCTGAGTTGCTTGTCTTAGTAATTCTGAAGTAAGTGTTCCTTAAAGGATCCGTACTGGAGAATAACTCATCTCAAAACACAGGCTTAAACACACCTTGGTGGTTAATTTAAACTCCAAAGCTTCAGCAGAATGTATAGGCTTAAATTAAAAATGTCATCTCAGAGTTTGCATAAAGAAGGATCCCCGTGGCCTTGAACAGGAGAATAAAGTGTTTTAACGTGATTATAACTGTTCTCGGCACCTTTGGGGAAAATCCCACTGTCTCTTCGGTTTGGCAGGGGGTTGGACAAGATTTAATACAAAACTGCAGGGCGTGGTCAGGAAAGGCCTGGCCCTGCCCTGTCCCACTTCTCCCCACCGTCTTGTGTAGCTGACGAACCAGGGAGCTCGTCACACGCGTTGGCAGAGCCAGCCGGGGAGCGGCAGCGAGGAGCTCCCTGCTCACACCGGTCGGGCTCCTCCGTGCCCGGGGCAGGGTGGATCTTCTGCTGGGTGGGAGTTCCCAAGGACCCAGCCACCCAAATGAACTTCTCTTCTCAGTGTAGTTTTCAAAATCCGGAGGTTGGTTTCTAGTCATCCTCTTGGCTTTTGATTTCCTGGTTGTGATGCTCTCCCTGATGACTGGGGCGGGGGCGGCTGTGGCTTTGTCCCGTAGCACGAATCGCTCTCTCCAAATGTGCCGGGTTCAGGATCTGAGGGTAACTCTCACATTTCAGTTCTCTTGCAGGTTTTATGTAGCTACTTGTGTGGCTTCCCAGATGTTGCCCTTGTTGCCGGCAGGTCGAGGGAAGTGCCCCTTCCTCTCTGCCCCTGGTGAGGCTGCGCCAGGAGCCCGTGTCCAGTGCTGGGCTCCCCAGAACAAGAAAGGCCTGGACATTCTGGAGAGGGTCCAGTGAAGGTCACAAACATGTGGGGACTGGAGTGTCTCCCATCATGAGAAGAGGGTGAGAGAGCTGGGGTTATTCAGACTGGAGAAGAGAAGACTCAGGGGGCCTTATTGGCCTGTGTCAGTACTTGAAGGGATGGTGCAGAGGTGACAGAGCCAGGCCCTTAGTGGTGCCCGGTGACAGGACAGGAGGCACAAACTGACACACAGGAGGGTTGCTCTGAACAGCAGGAAACACATTTCTGTCCTGTGAGGGTGCTGAGCACTGGCACAGGTTCCCTTGGGAGCTTGTGGTGTCTCCCACCTTGAAGATACTCAAGTCATGTGGACGTGGTCATGGGCAACCTGTTCTAGGTGGCCCTGCTTGGGCTGGGGTGGTTGGGCAAGGTGGCCTCCGGAGATTGCCTCTGACCTCAGCCAGTTTGTCATGCACTGGGCAGAACTTAACTTTTCTTCTCTTGTCACCAGAAATTGTTGAACTGACTTAGCAGGAGGTCAAGTTGCTTGGAAGCAAGAAGTTTAGACTGCTCAGATTTAAAGGTGCTCTTCCGTGAGACTGGGTAAGAGCCTGAAACGGGCCTGTGGTTAAGGAACCGGGTTTAACTCCAGCAGAGTCTGGAGTTGCCTAAACTTGCTCAGCTGCATCCTGCCTGGTCACAGTCAGGAGCCAGTTATTTGATAGTTTGCACTTGAATTTGGTGATCTGTTGGTGTCAGTTGTGTTTGGAGTGTTACAAGCTTCACATTCTGTCAGCGATGATAAAACTTTGAGAGCTCTCTGCCTCAACACTTCAAGCCTGAAACTCAAACATCGTGCTGGTATTGGCAAATACTCCGTCCAGGAAGCAGATCCATTCCAGTTTCTGAGGAATGCTGGTGCAAGTGGACCTTGGTCTGGAGGCTTTTGTCTCTCAGGCTGGTGTTGTGCAACCTGTGAAATGGAATTGAGGACTCCTCAGCAGCAATGCGTGTCCAGAGCTCCTTCCTCTCCCAGAGACAGCGGAATCCCCAGAGCACTGGCCTGAAGGAAATCTCTGGTGCTTTCAGTCAGCAAGCTGGCTGGGTGAGCTGGATGAAGAAGCACTGGCTGAGCCTGTGGCCGGTTCTTCAGGAAGATCCCAAACTGCTTTCCATAGGAATAACTTAGTGGTGCAATATTTTTCCCGGTGACCTAGGGCAGAGCCGGCGGGATGGGCTGTTCCGTAACTGAACTCACGGTGCCCAGGAATCGATACTTCCCCGTTTCATCCAACTGCTCCAGTGGTGCCCGAGCTTTTTGATCGCATGGTGACCTTGAGCCTCCCGTGTGACTTCAGCCAGGGCAGGGAGCAGATAAGTGTCATCCTGCTGGCCAAGCAACTGTCTTATCACCGCCTTGGGGCTTGAACCAAAATCATCTTGGGGCAGTTCCTCCGTTACCTTAGAGATGGAACTTCCTTTGGTGGGAGGAGATGGGCTTGGGGTCTGCTGAGGCCTTTTTGCTCTGTGCAGGAGTTGAGCTTTTTTAAAAAAAGTTATTCCTGTAGGCAGCCACCTGCTTCTCTCACTCTTCTGGTTATCGGTAGTGTGCTCTTTGCCCTTAATGTAAAAATTAAGGTAGGAGGGGTCTTGAAGGAAAGATCTGAGACTTTTACTCATCACCCATTTCTGACCTAAGCTGCTCGGTGCCCAAGAGATCCTCGTACTCCTGGGTGAATTCTGACTGGGCTCTTTGGACAGCAACAGCTGCACTAAAGAGCTGTTGGATCAGAACATGCTGATGAAGATGCTGCTTCTGAGCAAGATTGCAAGGTTTTTTTTTTCCCCCTGCTGTGGTTCTGCTGGAGATCCCAGTGCTCTTCAGTGCCTTTTCCTTGTCCATCCCATAGATGGAGCAAGTTTTGTTTGTGGTTCTGGCTAGATGTGAGCAGTCGTGTCTGGTGCCCTGTGCTTCAGGGGGTGGCTGCAGGTGGTGGGTGTTGGACCCATTCAGGGGGTTGTTTGGAAAATGTCTCTGCATTGAGAAAGTGGAGATAATTAGCAGCAGCCTTTAGGAATCTCTTGGAGGTCTGCACCTTACCTGTCGCATCTTGGGGTTCTACGTGAAAAGCATCTACGCTTCTTGGTTACCTGGGATCGGTGTCTCGGTACAGGCTGAGGGAGCAGAGCTGAATCCATGTCTGTCTTGTGCTAGAAGCAGTGGCTGTAGGGTGTAGGTGTGTCTTCGTGCCCTAACAAGGCCTCGGTAGAGTCATTCAGCGATGACTCGGGCTGTTGAGCTTCTGTAGGAATCACCTTAGCCCAGCAGACTGTGTGCAAAGGTGTTAAACCCTGTGGCTTGTTCACAGCTGCTTCAGGCTCCTGCAGACCCCTTCCGGCTGCGGCTACGTGCTCTGGACGTATGAGGGTGTGCTGCAGCTGCATGATGCACGTGGCTATGAAGTCATCCCTGACATCAGGAGAAGCTAACTGCCATGTAGAGGTTGCTCAGCACCTCTGCCTGCCTTCCCTGTTGACACTGGCAGTGTGGCTGGCTGTGGAGTTCCTGCTCTCCACCTGGAGGCTTGTGCCTTTTAAAAGTCTCTTCACCTCCTGAGTTCCAGGAGCTCTGATGTGCCTTCTAAATCCATGTGTATAGTTATTCCAGTAGACAGATGGGTGTTTAAATTGTTCTCTGTATTGTCCTGGGAGGATCTGTGGAGAGCTGACCTCGGGAATTGTCACGGTATCATAGAACGGTTTGGGTTGGAAGGGGCCTTCAAGATGATCTAGTTCCAACCCCCCTGCCATGGGCAGGGACACCTCCTATGAGGAGGCCCCGACTAATGACTTTGAGTTGCCTCCTAGCGGAAGAAACTCGGCCATGGAGTTTACATATTGAATTTACATCTACCCACGCATTCAGTCCGAGGTGTGGTGGAACCAGGAAGAGGAAACTGCCCATCAGGACGGGCAGACTGCTCTTGGTGGAGTTAGGAGCACGGCACAGGCCCCTGCTGAGGGGATGAGGTGGATCCCCCAGCGGTGAACTTTAGCTAAACTTGTTGACAAGATGTAAATGGCAGGGTTGTGTGCACAGAGGAGCTGCCTCAAGAAAGATCCTTGAGTTCCGGAGCGTTCCCTACTCTAAAGGAGAGTCTTGCAGTGGAAACTGGGATCAGAGCTGGGCTGGGTTACACCGGTAGGCCTCGTTTTGCCTCAGAGCACGTTGCTGGGGCTTTATTAATGCTGCACCCACTAAAGGATGAGTTGGGTTTGTCTGCGGAAGGTGGACGGGGATCGTAGTGAAGTGTTGAAGTAGGCTGGGTGAAACAAAACAAGGGCAAACCAGTTTCAGAGTGAGAGGGACCTTTAAACTGCCAGTGGTTTGAGTTACTTCACGCTTTGCTACAGACCGGGCTGCTGTGGGAGCGCAGAGTGAAAACAACTCTGTGCTTGACCCTCAAGAATCAATGGGAAGTAGAATTGATCTTGTTTTCCTATTGCTGAGAAAAATCCAAACTTAAATTCTGAACAGTGCGCCCTTGGAGTTGTCCAGCGGTAGAAGGGACGCTTTCCAATGGTACCACGAGAGCAGCTTGACCCTGCGGTGCTGCAGGATGAGTAGGACGATGTAAAACATCACTTGCCTGTCCTGTGGAGTTATTCAACCCGATTCTGTGGTTACAAAACCTGATTTTTGTCAACTACTAGCATTTTAATTGTCTTCCGTTTGCGCTGTAGTCGCTTGGCTGGTACCTGTCAAGGCTTTGCCTGGTTGCAGAAGGTGGTCGGTGAGTGTCTCTGTTCCACAGCCTTGGTTTCATTAGTCACAGAATTACCCAGATTGGAGAATCATAGAATGTCAGGAGTTGGAAAGGACCTCTAGAGATCAAGTCCAACCCCCCTGCCAGAGCAGGATCACCCAGGACAGGCCACACAGGAACANTGTCCTTACTGAACTTCATGAGGCTCCCCTTTGCCCAGTTCTCCAGATCTCGTTGGATGGCAGCACAGCTCCGGTCTCTCAGCCACCCCTCCCAGTTTCATGTCATCAGCCAACTTGCTGATGACCTTTTAAGAAGACCTTCTAAAAATCGAGTCCAAAAAGTTTCTCAGATGTGTCAAAGCTCCTGGACACAGCTGACACTTTCTAAGGATTGCTGCCTCTTTCCTCTTGCACTTGGCTCCTTAAACTTTATGAGAAGGACCTTTTCCTGAGGGTGATTTTTTTTGATAGTGGTGTGGAGGCTGCTGGTGCTGGTTGGTGTGGAAGCCTGTGTGCACGTACCCTGCTCCGGTGGGAAACCTCAAGAGAAGCTTCCTGGATTTATTTTGGGCAAGCAGCTGGGTTCAGCAGGCTACTACAATTAAACCAGTTCAGATAACAGAGTTAAAAATGTTTCTTCTTGCCGAGATAAAAAGGGAAATGTGAAATAACCAGTGAGAGGAGGCATCATGGAGAATAGTTTTGATTCATGAAGAATTACAGAAATAAAGCAAAGCTGCCAGATGTGGCAGTGCAGCTTGAAGCCAAAGAATTGTGCCCATTTTTATTCAGCGTTTCTGGGGTGATTCTTGTTATTTTAAGAAGTGAATTGCTGAGGGATGAAATCCAGAAAGGTTTTCTGAAGTGACTAGATTGGTGGAAGTCATCCTGGGAAGCATTTTGCTGCTGAGTGAAGGCTAACAAGAGCATTAGTGACCTGGGATGTGTCTTTTGTGGGTTTGTTCAATGTTTTGTTTGTGTTTCTACCAGTAAAAAAACAACAAACCAACCCAGCATTTGTCTTGATCACCTATAAACCAAGAACTAAAACTCCCAGACTGGGACAGAGGTTCCATCTCCCTTGTGCTGTCCAAGGCTCACTTGAACCTTGCTGGACAAAACCCACCTGACTATCCTGGGGCCTGTGCTGACCTTGGCCTGGTTGCAAGGCTGATGTCAGGGTGTGCAAGGAGAAGTTCCCACCTGGCACCGTGAGGGGTGGGGAAAAGGGTGTTGGGGTGGTTGGGGAAGGTGGGTAGAGAGGAGGAGACAGTCCCAGCTTGGTTGTGCTGGTGACGGGTGAGCTTCTTGAAAACCAAGGACTTATCTTACCACAGTCCTTTGTTCAGACAAAACTTGAGGGAATAGTTATCATAGTTGACCAGGAAACTTTTGATTTGGTTTCCTGTGGTTTCTGTTAAAGGGAGGGGGCAGACTTCACTGTTCTCCTCATCCTGCCAGCCAGAGAACCTTCAGTGACCAGAGCAGACGAGTCTGACAAACAAACAGGGGGATGGCCGAAGAACTGACTGTTCTGAAGCTCGAGTGAGTGGCAGCAGCTGGGTGGAAGGTGGCAGAGAGGTTCCTGTTACTGAACATCGAGTTCTACTCAGTGTACGTGGTGGAGCGAAAAAATCCCAGTGCCGAAGCCGATGGGAAGCGCTGCGGGTACTAAACCTGCCGTGTGTCCTGTCCTGCCAAGGGACAGCGGGGCAGGGCTGGCGGCTTCTCGTGCCTCCAGCACAAAATTGAACTCTTCAGTCTACCGCTGTATTGTGAGAGGGAGCTGAATAAATGATCCAAGGGTCACTTGATGGTAGAGGGAAAATTAAGCTCTGGACTCTTTGACAAGTGTGCGGTAGAAAATGGGGTAAAGGAGGAAGAGGTTGTTCTTTAGAAGAAGAATATGGTTCCTGGAATCAAGAGCAGTTTATTCCTATACTTGTTCTAGATGTTTTTTGCTTGGAATTGATAATTTGTTAATGAAGAGTCTACTGAAGACTGAACTGGCTGGATCTCTGGGTTCTTGGTGCTCTCATCACTGAGCACCCAGCTCAGTGGGGACTTGGGGAAGCTTTCATTTTAAAAATCCTCTCCATTTCCAGTGACTGTCAGCCCCGTTTCCCTTGGCTGCATCCAGCTGGCTTTGTGGCCTCTGTTTTACCCATTCTTCAAAACACTAGGAGAGACTTCTGGAACATGTGCTCATCTCCTTCATTTCTCAGCTGCTGTCTGAGGGCTCTGCCTCCTGCTCCAAGGACTTCCAACAGGCTTGTGTTTAGTGCCTTCAAACTTCTCACCGGTGTGGAGGGTGCACTGGGCCCCCTCCGTGTGCCCCTCTGGGCGAGGGGACAGGTGCCCTGGCACCATTGGATTGAAATGGGCCAAGAGGAAGCGACCCAAAGGGGTCGCCTCCCAGGGCAAGACGTCCCTGATGTGCCTCGTGTCCCGCTGCCCCAGTGTTCTTGGCTTGGAACTTAGTCCCTTCTCGTCTCTTCTGCTGTGGTGCAGACACAGGACTGGGCACGTGCTCCGGGGAGCTTTGCAGGCGGTCTCCTGGCTCCTCGTGGGGACAAAGGGTCGACGCTTTGCCGAGTGGCGGCATAGGAGCGGGATGGGGCCGCTGGGGTACATACGGTGTGTGTTGGTAGCGGCACTTTAAAGCTCAGGGCTTTGTGCAGTGAGCTTTGCCTTCCTGATTCATTTTTGAATGTTCTTCTACAGTTAATCCCTCCAAACCTCATGTGGAAAATAACCGGATGAAGCCTCGTAGTTCTCTGCAAGACTTAATGTTTGGGTTTTTCAAACAGTTGTTGAGCAGCTCGAGCTTCCTTCCTGTCAGTTGGACCCATGTGCTGTTTGCCTACTTCTGATTAGCCCTTCAGGTCGTTACTAGTGCAGGTGTCAGGTTTAGGGCAAAGTTGGATTTGAAGTTCGGAAGCAAAGATGTGTTGTGGGGTGGCTTTCGGGTCTGGTTCCAGGTGTAGGACAAAACTGCTTGGAGATTGAAGACTGTGGTTGGATACACTTCTCCAGGAGGTTCCCTCTTGTGGTGACACTCGAAAAGCTGTGGTGGAGCAGAATTTGGGTGGTTAAATGCTAAGGGTTTTTGTTCAGAATCGCTTGGCTGGAGCGTGTGGGGGGTCACTGCTCTCTGGTCTCTTCACAAAACTAACGCCGATGGGCAGCNACTGAACATCGAGTTCTACTCAGTGTACGTGGTGGAGCGAAAAAATCCCAGTGCCGAAGCCGATGGGAAGCGCTGCGGGTACTAAACCTGCCGTGTGTCCTGTCCTGCCAAGGGACAGCGGGGCAGGGCTGGCGGCTTCTCGTGCCTCCAGCACAAAATTGAACTCTTCAGTCTACAGCTGTATTGTGAGAGGGAGCTGAATAAATGATCCAAGGGTCACTTGATGGTAGAGGGAAAATTAAGCTCTGGACTCTTTGACAAGTGTGCGGTAGAAAATGGGGTAAAGGAGGAAGAGGTTGTTCTTTAGAAGAAGAATATGGTTCCTGGAATCAAGAGCAGTTTATTCCTATACTTGTTCTAGATGTTTTTTGCTTGGAATTGATAATTTGTTAATGAAGAGTCTACTGAAGACTGAACTGGCTGGATCTCTGGGTTCTTGGTGCTCTCATCACTGAGCACCCAGCTCAGTGGGGACTTGGGGAAGCTTTCATTTTAAAAATCCTCTCCATTTCCAGTGACTGTCAGCCCCGTTTCCCTTGGCTGCATCCAGCTGGCTTTGTGGCCTCTGTTTTACCCATTCTTCAAAACACTAGGAGAGACTTCTGGAACATGTGCTCATCTCCTTCATTTCTCAGCTGCTGTCTGAGGGCTCTGCCTCCCGCTCCAAGGACTTCCAACAGGCTTGTGTTTAGTGCCTTCAAACTTCTCACCGGTGTGGAGGGTGCACTGGGCCCCCTCCGTGTGCCCCTCTGGGCGAGGGGACAGGTGCCCTGGCACCATTGGATTGAAATGGGCCAAGAGGAAGCGACCCAAAGGGGTCGCCTCCCAGGGCAAGACGTCCCTGATGTGCCTCGTGTCCCGCTGCCCCAGTGTTCTTGGCTTGGAACTTAGTCCCTTCTCGTCTCTTCTGCTGTGGTGCAGACACAGGACTGGGCACGTGCTCCGGGGAGCTTTGCAGGCGGTCTCCTGGCTCCTCGTGGGGACAAAGGGTCGACGCTTTGCCGAGTGGCGGCGTAGGAGCAGGATGGGGCCGCTGGGGTACGTACGGTGTGTGTTGGTAGCGGCACTTTAAAGCTCAGGGCTTTGTGCAGTGAGCTTTGCCTTCCTGATTCATTTTTGAATGTTCTTCTACAGTTAATCCCTCCAAACCTCATGTGGAAAATAACCGGATGAAGCCTCGTAGTTCTCTGCAAGACTTAATGTTTGGGTTTTTCAAACAGTTGTTGAGCAGCTCGAGCTTCCTTCCTGTCAGTTGGACCCATGTGCTGTTTGCCTACTTCTGATTAGCCCTTCAGGTCGTTACTAGTGCAGGTGTCAGGTTTAGGGCAAAGTTGGATTTGAAGTTCGGAAGCAAAGATGTGTTGTGGGGTGGCTTTCGGGTCTGGTTCCAGGTGTAGGACAAAACTGCTTGGAGATTGAAGACTGTGGTTGGATACACTTCTCCAGGAGGTTCCCTCTTGTGGTGACACTCGAAAAGCTGTGGTGGAGCAGAATTTGGGTGGTTAAATGCTAAGGGTTTTTGTTCAGAATAGCTTGGCTGGAGCGTGTGGGGGGTCACTGCTCTCTGGTCTCTTCACAAAACTAACGCCGATGGGCAGCAAGTGCACGGGCTGACTTCTTTCTGCAGGTCCCTTCAGCTGCACTTAAACTCTAATCCAGTCTCTCTTGTTGTTTTGTTTTTCTCCCCCTAGTACTTTTGTCCATCTGTTCTCTGTTGTGTGATCCCAATCCAGATGATCCTTTAGTGCCTGAGATTGCACGGATCTACAAAACAGATAGAGAAAAGTGAGTATGGAAGACGCCAAAACCCACATAATGCTCTTGGCAGAGCAGAATCCACACCTAACTAGTAAAGGGGAAATGAAAGGACCTTGCAAGAGTGTGAACTTTTGATTTGCCTTTTTCCCTTGAAGTGTGATCTTTTTAGAACCTTTACTCTTTTCCTGGGGTCTGTGCGATTACATAGCTGTTAATGTTTGTAGGTATCTAAAGGGTGGGGAGCAAGAGGCTGGGGCCAGACTCTGCTCAGGGGTGCCCAGCGCCAGGACAAGGGGCACTGGGCACCAGCTGGAACCCAGGAGGTTCCCTGGGAGCAGGAGGAGAAACTTCTTTGGTGGGAGGGGGTTGGAGCCTGGCCCAGGCTGCCCAGAGAGCTTGGGGAGTCTCCTTCTCTGGAGAGATTCCAAAGGCGCCTGGACCCTGCGTTGCTGGGCCCCCTGCTCTGGGTGACCCTGCTGGAGCAGGGGGGTGGCACCAGATGAGCTCCAGAGGTCCCTTCCAACCCTCACCAGGCTGGGGTTCTGTCTTAACATCACCATGCTGCTGTAGCAATAGGTGTGCCTGCCGGCAGAGGGTGTCGAGGCCTTGTCCCTCTGTGGTTTTATTATCACATTTTCATCCCAGTTAATTACAAGTTTGCTTGATTTAATGAAAAGGAAGTGAACAATGCAAACGTGTTTGGTAGGGAGCTCCAAGTTGAAGGTGAGGAGCCTTGGAACCTTCAGTGCCTGCCCTAATGCTGCGGAGCCAGCAGAGGGAGAACGAGCTACTCTAGTGGGAGCCTGTGTCCCTACCAGCTACTGGGGATGGAGTCACCCAAGCGAAGGAATAATAGAAACACCCCCTTTTCATCTTCACTTGGCAGTGCAAGGGGTGACAAGCAGTGTAGAGGTGGGGTGGGAGGACTCCGGGCTTCTGTGAAGTAAAGAACAAGAGTGGCCAGAGCTTGAGCTCTAATGACCACTTCAACAGGAGCAGCTCTCGCTGCTGTAAACGCTTTTTCTACCTCCCTGTTCCCTTCCAGAGCTGATCAGTAGTGTTAATTTCAGAATTTCCGTGGTCACCTGATGAGAGCAAGGAAGGGAAAATGATCCACAGACTTGATTGCTGCCTACTTGAAGCAGTGGTAGAGGACTTCACGTGTCCTGTTTCCGATGCGGTAGCAGGACGTGCATGGGGCTGGAGCTGGCAGGGGCTGCCTGCACTGAATGCGTGCAGGGCTCCTAACTGGTTGTGGTGGTGGGTTTTTTTTCCCAAAATAGGGCAAGAAATGTTGTGCTTGAACATAAGGGCCTGTGGGGACAGGACAAGGGGCAATGGCTTTAAACTAGAGCAGGGGAGATTTAGATTGGACATTAGGTCGAAGTTCTTCATGCTGAGGGTGGTGAGACACTGGAAGGGGTTGCCCAGCAAAGCTGTGGAGCCTCGTCCCTGGAAGTGTTGAAGCCCAGGCTGGATGAGGCTCTGAGCGACCCGCTCTAGCGGGAGGTGTCCCTGCCCATGGCAGGGCGGTTGGAACTGGGTGATACTTCAAAGTCCCTTCCAACTCTGACAATTCTGTGAGAACTGGACTTACCTTCAGAGTAATCTCTGACCAGTGATGTGAAGACAGGAAGGTTTGTGAGCAGTGGATTGTTGGNCCTGTGTAGAGTGGACTTCTGGAGTAGGGGCTGCCCTTCCCGTGCTCTGTTAAGCAAATCATCTTTGTTTTTTTCACACACAGGTACAACAGAATAGCTCGAGAATGGACACAGAAGTACGCCATGTAACTAAAGAAACTATTGGATAACCTCTACAAATAAAGCTAGGGGAACTCTGAAAGTCCTTTTGATTTCCATTTGACTGCTTTCTATGAGCCCACGCCTCATCTTCCCCTGTGCACATGTTTACCTGATACAGCAGTGCTGCGTGTTGTACATACTCGGAACAACAAACTAGAAATACTGTATTTTCCCCGTACCAACATTGACTCCTAGCAGAGAAGTGTGTGTGTGAAAAGCTGGTTCTTCAGTCATAACTTTGTGAGCCTAAAAGCATTCCTTGCTCATTTTTAAATTGGGTAATAAAATGTGAAGGGGGCTGGGGCGGGGGGGTTGGGTGGGGAGGAGGGGGAAGAGTTGTGGTGGATTTCCTGCGGCTGGGGACGGTGTTGCTGGGCCGGGAAGGATTTAAAGGTGGAATCCTTTTAAACTCATAACAGTTATGAAAAGCAAGGTGAAGAACTTGAAGCTGTTTCTGTATTCATTTTATTCTGAAGGACCTACACCTTAGGTAAATGTTACGACCAATGAGAGAAACTGTACCCACATCCTGTGTTTAAGGTCTAAGTTTAACCGGTCGACACTTAAATGGATTGGAGCTATTAGTGCATCGAGTGACGCTGAGTTGTTTCAACTCTCTTCCCCCACCTCCAGACTTCTTTTTGGTTGGTATGTGGTCCCTCAGTTAATACCTAGCTAATAGCTCTTACTTTTCTTAAGGTTTTTTTTTTTAACTGCTTAGGTCTTTCTGGATGTAAGGGTAAAAAAAAAAAAAA
>VWZK01011970.1:166142-183301 GCA_013396935.1 Baryphthengus martii
AAGCTGTGGAGCCTCGTCCCTGGAAGTGTTGAAGCCCAGGCTGGATGAGGCTCTGAGCGACCCGCTCTAGCAGGAGGTGTCCCTGCCCATGGCAGGGCGATTGGAACTGGGTGATACTTCAAAGTCCCTTCCAACTCTGACAATTCTGTGAGAACTGGACTTACCTTCAGAGTAATCTCTGACCAGTGATGTGAAGACAGGAAAGTTTGTGAGCAGTGGATTGTTGGATTCCCTCAGAACATCATCTACAGACACGAGAACCTGGCTGGTGTATATAACCAGGGAATTCTTGCTATAAGTGTTTTGCTCTTTTGTCTACAAAGACATTGATTTTTTTTTTTTCCGCTCTCTTTCGACAGTAGGAAAAGAGCAGCTTTCCTTCTGTTCCCAGAAATAAGTTGGTGGCAGTGCTGTTAATCACAGCCAGAGCTTCCTTTTGCATCAATGTCCTGAGCTTCCACCAGCAGCAGCTCTGGCTTTAAAGGGTATTTGACTGCAAAAGCACCAAGTGGTTTAGGAAAGGGAGCATATTGTGCTTTCAGAATTTCAAAAAAAAAAAAAAAATCTAGTGGGCTAACTTGTGTCCTGATAGTCACAGAGCTAGCCCAGTGCAGTGTGTAGCCAGACACAAGCGTGTCAGGGGTTTGGCAGCCTGGTAGATCCCAGGCACTAGGCTTAACTTGGTCAAGGAAGAAGGATGAGGTGGGACGTGTTGATTTTTATTTATTTGTTTTCCCCCAGAATGTCAAAATTGAAACCTGCAGTAACAGTTTCCCCAGGGATGCAGCGGTTGGGGGCTGGGGGAGGTGCAGCTAAAGGCTTCCTGAAAACACTTGCTCTCAGCTCGGTGCCAGCTCTGCTTGGTGACTCGAATCTCTCAGATCTTGTCTTTCTGTCGTCAATGACGGGTTTGGTTTTTTCCCTGTGAAGTTTGTGGGCTTTCTATTTTCCCTCGTTTGCCTGATAATTCAGTTTGCCCTTCAGTTTTAACAACTGGATGATAGCACTGGAGAGATTGTAAGTTGGTACCCTGTGTAGAGTGGACTTCTGGAGTAGGGGCTGCCCTTCCCGTGCTCTGTTAAGCAAATCATCTTTGTTTTTTTCACACACAGGTACAACAGAATAGCTCGAGAATGGACACAGAAGTACGCCATGTAACTAAAGAAACTATTGGATAACCTCTACAAATAAAGCTAGGGGAACTCTGAAAGTCCTTTTGATTTCCATTTGACTGCTTTCTATGAGCCCACGCCTCATCTTCCCCTGTGCACATGTTTACCTGATACAGCAGTGCTGCGTGTTGTACATACTCGGAACAACAAACTAGAAATACTGTATTTTCCCCGTACCAACATTGACTCCTAGCAGAGAAGTGTGTGTGTGAAAAGCTGGTTCTTCAGTCATAACTTTGTGAGCCTAAAAGCATTCCTTGCTCATTTTTAAATTGGGTAATAAAATGTGAAGGGGGCTGGGGCGGGGGGGTTGGGTGGGGAGGAGGGGGAAGAGTTGTGGTGGATTTCCTGCGGCTGGGGACGGTGTTGCTGGGCCGGGAAGGATTTAAAGGTGGAATCCTTTTAAACTCATAACAGTTATGAAAAGCAAGGTGAAGAACTTGAAGCTGTTTCTGTATTCATTTTATTCTGAAGGACCTACACCTTAGGTAAATGTTACGACCAATGAGAGAAACTGTACCCACATCCTGTGTTTAAGGTCTAAGTTTAACCGGTCGACACTTAAATGGATTGGAGCTATTAGTGCATCGAGTGACGCTGAGTTGTTTCAACTCTCTTCCCCCACCTCCAGACTTCTTTTTGGTTGGTATGTGGTCCCTCAGTTAATACCTAGCTAATAGCTCTTACTTTTCTTAAGGTTTTTTTTTTTAACTGCTTAGGTCTTTCTGGATGTAAGGGTAAAAAAAAAAAAAATATCCATTTGACAGAAAACTTGTGTATATTTAAAGACCCAGCTGCTCCCCCCGGAGCTTGTACGTTCAAGAAATGATTAATCTGTGTAATAAACTGATTACTACAGTCATTACATATAACTTTGTGTGAATAGGCTTTTAATTTGAAGAGCAGTTTGTTACAGGCTGGAACGTAACGGCGGATTTCTCGCGGAGCTCTTTGCGTTTGCGAGCGGGCGCGTCGGGAAGCGACCTCGGAGCGGTCGGGTTGGTGTCGCACGAGGGCCTCGCGCGCCCGGACGAGAGACAAAGCGGCTTTCCGAGCGCTGGCCTGAGCTCAGCACGCGCAGTTGTGCCAGGGACTTGACTCTTAAACCAGATGGGCAGTTCCCGAAGCAAGAACCCGCCCGACAAAGCCTGACGGTGGTGTTCCCACTTGCCTGGGGCCCGACACAATGCAGATGTACTGTAGGTAAGTGAAACCTTATGTAACTAAAATAATGGATGTAAAAGGGTAAAAACAGGAAAAAAAAAATCAACAACCAACCAACTTACCAAACACATCAGCACAAACTTTCATAAAATGTAGCTTTTACATAATTACTTTGCACTAAACATTTGCAAATGTTCATACCGTTTTAAATTGTACTTGTACGTGTCTTTTATGATTTTATTTTTTTCTGGAACAAAGTCTTCACTTGAACTTAGTGGAAAATGTGGTTTGAAACTTTTTTCTTTGTATACAAGTGTATTTGCCAGCATCGTTGGTGTGACAGTAGGTGAGTCTGCAAGTTTATCTCCTCTAGTAGAATTGTAAACAAAGCCATCGACCGAGGGAGAGGCCGTGGCCGCCGGCTCCGGCCCGGCCCTTTTCAGATGCCTCTTTCCACTCTTGCACAAACGAGGAATAAATGTCCACTGCTTTTGGTCTAAATCTGTCCCGCTTGTCTCGTCTCTCGGTGTCCTGGTGCGTGCAGCGCTGGGCGGGAGCGTTGGCGCCGTTCCTTGGAGCCCCCGCGAGCTGTAGGTGATGGTGGGATCCCCGCGCCCCTCCAGCCCTCGGGGTGGCTCCCGCGGGGTGTCACCCGCTCTGACATGGGAAGCGGCTTCGCTTAGAGCCGGAGCGCGTGGCTGTGCTCCTTTGGCTGGGTGACAGATACAGGGGAGGGGGAGAAACACCCTGTGCAGGGGCACAAACCTACATGGGGTGGGTCACCCATGCTCAGGTTATGCCACGAGGTGTCGGTGTCTTTGAGTGGATAAAAATGGTGCGTGGCCAAACCTTGACCCTGCCTGACCCTCTAAGCTGTGGGCTGATGCTCCTGCCCGACCTTCCCGCCTGAGGTGGAGAATGCAGGGTGATGGTGGTGGAGTCGTCCTGTGTGCCGTAGTGGGGTCACCGGGTGCTCACGCTCAGAAGTACGGGGAGGAGGGGTCGGAGTGGTTGAGAACCTCCGAGCAAGCTCTTCTTGGGAGGTTCCCATTGACTGCTTTACAAGCAAGCCGCATGGCGATGGTGTTTGTGGTGGGTTTGGCTGGTTTGTGGCACTGGCAGCTGCGGGAGGAGGTCGGTAAGAAGTGTGGAAGTTGAGGGTGGTGGTTTCTGTCCCTGGTGGGGCAGAAGTCTCATGCGTGAGGTGAACTGAGGCGTGGTGCTGGGCATTGTAACAGCCTCGACTCCGGTACTGTCCTGACTCGTCTGCTGAGGTCGGGGTGATTGTCTCCCGCTCGCGGCCCAGGCTTGGGACAGGTCACGCTTCCTCGGTGGTGACGTGAACAGGAGCTGTGGCTCGGTGAAAGCGACTGGTGATGCCGGGGTAGGGAGCACGCGCTGTCCCTCCTGGGGGCTGATCGCTTGTTGGTGAGGGTTGTACTGTGAACTAGGGGAAGGAGCCTGGTGTTTTTCCTAGGATTTACCTGAAGACCTGATCTATAGCCTTTTTGGGACCTAGAAACTTGCTCTTTGGAGCTGTGGATTCTGTATGCTCTGGTGTGAAACAGCACGAGGAGCCAGGGGCTCTGGTCATGGCCTTTCTAGGAACTTTGAGCGTCTTGTGACAGGAACTTTTTCAGTCTCTGTCTCTCTATTATTAATTAGTTGGTATTTAAAATTAATTACTTTGTTTGCATGGGGCCTTGTACGGACGTAGATAGTACGCTGTTGTGTACTAAGCAAATGTGGTTTCCAATAAAATTAGATTCCTCCAGCTCCATCAGAGCACTAAAGCTGAAGCGCCGCCGGGATGTGTCGCTTGTCCGTCAGCGCCCGTCCGCTGCTCCGGCGTCAACCAGCTGATGGGCGACGCCGGGCTCCCGGGAGCGCCTCCCACAGCGCCTGGTCAGGTACCAGAGACCAGTCGCGATGTGTTTCGGAACCTTCTAGCTCGGGACTGTGAGCAGCCGCTCGTCGGTGTGTAGGAGCTTGGATGTCACCCGGGGACCAGCACCCACGGAGCTGATTCTGGGCAGCAGGGAGACCCGAGTGCTGCACCTGAAACATCTCAGCCGTCCTTCAGCAGGATGTGCCGCTGCCTTCCTGCAGGAGCTGCTTGGTTAGGCAAGAATGACTTTGTAAAGTTGCTGTTTGTGTTCCCCCCCAGTGCTGTAGCGGTGCTCCCAAGCAAGCTGCCTGCTGAGGGCTCTGCAGCCCTTCCTGCTCACTCTGCGCATGTGGGGTGACCGAGGACGAACCAACGGGATGGGAGTTGGGTACGATTGTGGGTCCCTGGTGCGCTCACGAAAGCAAACTCTGCCCTGTCCCTCACGCCAAAGGCTGCGGCTTTCCTTGCTTCTGATGGCTGCAGCTTTCTGATGGTCTTGGTCATCTTGCTGTTCTCAGCAGCAGAATGGTCCAGAGTTGTTCTTGTTCCTGCTTCTGATGTTTGGTAGAAGATCAGAAGCCATCCAAGGACAATGGGAAGCGCTTTGTCCAGTTAAAGATGGATTTCCTTGTGTCCTGAGCAGCTCTCGCTGGGGCCAGCGCAGCAGAAGACCTGGGTGTGTGGGAGATGCTGAAGAAAACTGCTGCTCAGAGCAGTTAAAACTTCCTCACGTGTCACCTTGCTGTGAAGAGCCAGGGTACCGTAGCAAAGCCTCTCTGAAGGTGCCCACCAGCGCTTCGGCTCCGCTCCAGGCGTGCCCATCTGCGCTCCTGTGGTGAGGATGGGAGGTATATCGGAGGAGAAGGCAGGCAAAGCTCTGGAGAACCTTGCAGCAGGTTTGTCCTCATCCCTTCAGCGCTCAGGAAGCCTGCCTCTTTCTCCTGCAGGTATCTAAAGAGTTTCATCCTCCCTCAATTTTTATTTCTGTTCCTTCTTCCGCTCTTCTGTGTACTTGGAGCAAATCTGTGACCAGAGCTGGAAATCTTAGTTGATTTGGGGTTTGGTGGAAGCTGTTTCCTCTGTGGAGTGCCCAGAGGGCACCTGGTGGAAGGTTAAAAGCAGGACAGAAGCTGCTGCCCGGCGTTCTGGATGTGTGGAGACCACCCCCTGCCCTTGACAAAGGCTTTGGGGGGACCCTGCAGCCGGTGTCTCACTGCCCTGCCCTCGCCTGGGACTGTGCGACTAGATCTGTGCCACCACCCTTCTGCTCTTGCAACGTGTTGTGATTGCACCACCAGTAAATAATTCCCTTCGGCATCCCGTGGCTTGAGTTGCTGCTTTTTTTTTGCTTTCCCTGTGCCTCTTACCCTTCATTTTGTTTTCCTTCCTCTTGTGGCTCCTCTCTCCCTTCTCCCCAATGATCCGCTTCTGCTCAGCCATCTCCAGTCACCTTCATCTTGGGTTTTTTACCCTGCTGCGCAACCCAACTTGCTCCCTGAGCACGGGCAGGGCTTTGTGGGCAACGTGGAGCAGCCCTTGGTGGTCCTTCCGCCTGCTCCGTGCCTAGAAGCGCATGTGCTCTCGCCAAGCCCGGCGCCGTCCCCTTCTTTGGAAGTTGTCCTTTAGTCACAAGCTTGCTGGCGCTTTGGCTTCATAGCCAGTGGCTGCCAACGCCCGTGTCCTCTATTCACTGGATTCCAAGTCAGCTCTGGGATCAGCTTCAGGGCAAGAGCACGAGGCCTGCGTGGTGTTGGAGGAGACCGGAACCATCGTGGCTGCTCAAGGGCTTCCCACAACTTGTGGCTTCTCCTTTTGGCTTCCTCTGCCTCCACTTTGGCATCGCCAGGTTTGGTTTGATTGTGTCTCTACCTCTGAGTGTCCCCCCTCCTTTCCTTCCCTGTGTGAGAACATTTTGGTTTTATTGTCCTACTTCAGTCTAAGCATCTCAGGGCGGGTGGGGATCGAAGGTATTTATAATTATTGCCTTTTCCTGAGCAGATGTGTTTATAATGAACACTTGTTTTAGGGATAAATCTTTCCCAGAGTTGCTCGGCCAGAGATTCACCAGCAAGTTTATCTCCATGAGTGTCTCAGCTTCGTCCTTGTCCCCAGCTATGGGAAGAAGTCGCTCAGCTCCCGCTGATGGAAGCTCTTGCTGGTCTGGAGCTTCTTGGAGGTAGTAGCTGGGTCCGCTGCGCCTGCAGAGCAGATTCAGGATGGAACTGCGAAGGACTGGGTTGAAAACCCGAGTCAGAGGGTGTTGATGCAACTTGGCCTCTTGGGTAAGCTGGGAGGTGACTTGCGCTTGGTCACCGCAAGCACTCGTGCTGGGTCTCGGGCTCTTGCTGCCCGCCTGCAGAAGAGAAAGTCTCTTTATTGGCCAAGAGTCCAGCTCTAGACCCTTCTTTCTCCACCTGTGACCATAAAAAAGGGCCTGTGTGAGAAGATGGTAACAGGATGGGCAGATGTGATGCTTGATCCACACTTGCTTCCAGCTGAAGAGCTTTCTGAGGGGACCGGTGGGTTCTGTAACCCCTCCGGTTCTCTCGAACAGGCTCTGTGAGCGTGTCCTCTCTGCCCTTATCTCTGTCTAATCTCTTCTCTATCTGTATTTCATCTCATCCATGCAGAGCTGTTCAGAGGTGCTGCTGCTGCAGGGTTTGGGGGCACCTGGGCTTCTAGATGGTCAGACAGGAACGGTTGGATAGAGAGAACTTGGATGTCTTGGAGCGGCATCACCAGTTAGAGCTGGTGTTAAACTTCTGCCCTAGAAATTCTTTGGTGTGTGATGCCTACGATGGACAAATTTTGGTGTTTTTTCTGAACTGAAGTTAAATGTCAAGGGAGCAGCTGCCAAAGCCTGGTGGAAGAAGGTCTATGCCATGGCGTCCCTGCCGTCATCTGAGAGCCTGCTTTGCTCCACCTCCTTTTTGGTGACTTTACAGTCTGCAAAGACTGAAAATTTTGTAGGGCCTTTTTCATGACATCTCTTTTCAGAAAACAACAGCATTTGGGGTGTGTTGGTTTTGTTTGATTTCCTTTTCTTTCAGATTTTTGGTTTGGCTTTTCTTGGTTAGTTTTTTTTTTTTCATATTGAGTTACGTGAACGTCCTTTGTAGCTTGGTACTGGTAAGAGGGCCCAACAGCTCGAGGGCAGCTGTGCGCTCTCAGGCTTCTGGTGCTAAACCATCGTGCAAAGCCTCCTGTTGGCGTTGTCGGGGAACAGCTACCCCTGGAAAGCAAGGGACTGGAAGGGAGTGTGAAGCAGAGTAACCAGAACCATGTTACAGGGACTAGAGTCCTACGCTTGGACCAGCTCATGGACTGAGGGGAGGTGACAGCTGCAGCTGCTGGAGGTAGCTCAGGAGACAGCTCCAGCTCCAGCAGACAGCATCTCGCTCCTGCTCTTAGTGCTGGGGGAGGCGTCTGGGCTGAGCAGGCTTGGGGAGAGGAACAAGGTGGCCTTGGGCCACCACAACTGGTGGCAAGATGGGAATGAGTGCCAATGGTGGTGGTGTTCTAGGTGGGGAGACCATCAATGTCTTGGTCTGATGGAGCAAAGGGGAACTGAGAGGAACTATTGCAGAGGTTTCTGGCCGCCTTAAAAACAGTGTTTTCTGTCTTAATCTTCTCCCTTTGGACATCAGGAAGAAGTTCTGTATTATGAGGATGGTGGAACAGGTTGCCCAGGGAGGTGATGGGGGCCCCATCCCTGGAGCCATTCAAGATCAGGCTGGATGGGACTCTGAGCAACCTGCTCTAGTTGCAGATGTCCCTGCTCCCTGCAGGGGGGTTGGACCAGATGAGCTTCAATGGTCCCTCCCCACCTGAACCAGTCTACGATTCCATGATTTCTTGCTTGCCTCCTGAGTCCCTCTGGACATTGTGGTTCTTGGGAGGTTTGATCTCCCTGCTTTGTGTCCCTGCCTTTTAGCAGGTTTTGTTAAAACTCACACAGTTTGGGAGCATGAATTAAAAAATTCTTTATCTTAATCTTGACCTAGAGCTTTATGAGTCGATGCAGTGACACCGCCAGGGGCTGTTTGTGGGGTCTGCGTGGGACCGGCTCGACATGAAACTCTGGAATTCCGCGTTCCTGCAGGATTTCTGCGCGTCCCTCGCTCCAGGCTGGGGAGCAGCCCTAAGATATTCAGCAGTCCCGCTGTGAGTCAGGCGGAGCAGGCAAACAAACCCAGTGTCACCAGAGCTTCAGGATAAACCTCCTCCTACCTCATTTGGGTGTGCTACCTCTGCTCAACTGCAGGAAAGCTGCTCTAAAATGTCCCACCCGCCGCTGTCCTCCTGCTTCCCTCATCTGCCCTCTTTTACCCCTGACACCTTGCAGAACAGCCCCCATTTTCAGGAAAGCAAAGGGAGCGGAGCAGTTGGAGAAGAGGCCCGAGGGGGACGGTGCCCTGATGGCCTTCTGGAGCTCCTTGGGGCTGTTTGCTGGGACTCAGCAGGTGCAGGTGGCACCTTGGCCGCCGAGATAAAGGTTGCGGGCACAGCCTGGCCCTGGCGTCTTGGTCCCGGGCGAGCTGGTGGCAGCGTGTGCTGCTCCTCCACCTTGCTGAGGTAGCGACCGCCCTCGCCTCAGAGCGGGGTTAGTGCTTGTGTAAAGCTCCCTCTAAGTTTTGTCCTGTACATAAAGGGCTTGGTGTTTCAATTTGCAATCCCTTCGTGGAAAACACTGATGAAAAAGCTGTAGGAACTTCTCCCAGTCCAGGTCAGACACCTCCCAGGAGCGTTGGCTTTTCCAAGTGGCTTTATTTGCTTCATTGTGGGGCAGGATGGTCACATCCTGGCTTCCTCTGGCTTTGCCCAGGAGAAGGGGGCATGCTGGAACACCTCATCCTCCTGCAGCAAGGAGGTCAGGGATGGTGTTCTGAGCAGGGATGGGGTGCATTGGGGGGCAGGGCAGTCACCTTGGAGAGGCTGTGACTGACCTGTTGGGTGCTAGAGGGTGATGGGGCAGAAGTTCCCCCTGCAGCTGTGGCCCTGAGGTGGCAGGGAGGGAGGAGGAGGCAGGCTCAGGTGATGCAGCTTGAGTCCCAGGGAGAAGGGGTGTTTATCACTTGGGTGGAACTCACTGGGCCACATTTGGGCTTTCCAGCTGTGAGAGAAGCTGGGCACAAGTAGGGGCTCTGGTTGGTCTCTCTTCCCAAAGAAGAAGTGATGGGACAAGACAAACCGGCCTCAAGCTGCACTGGGGGAGGTTTAGGTGGGAGCTGAGGAACACTTTCTTCCCCTCCAGGGTTGTCCAGGCCTGTCCCTGGCTGCCCAGGGCAGGGGTGGAATCCCCATGATCCCTGGAGGGGTTTTCAAGCTGTGGAGATGTGGTTCTGAGAGACAGGGGTTAGTGGTGCCCTGGCAGGGATGGGGCAATGCTTCGAAGGTCTCTTTTCCAACCGAAACCATTCTCTGATTCTATTCTATGACTCCCAAGATGTGGATGCTGGGAGCCAGGGGGGAGTGNCCCGGCAGCCCGGGCTGGCCCCCGACGCCGGCCACGGACACCCCTTTTAGTTAGGAAGCTGCTATTAGTAATCATTTTTTAATTGTTATTTATTCTTCTTTTTAAAAGCAGTCTTCTTCCGCCGCTCCCTGCAGAGGAGCAGATGCAACTCTGCGATGCTCCAGTGCCTCAAATCTTCCCCCAAGGGTCTGCTGCAGATGCAGATGGGCTTGTCCTGCTGCTCTGACCTCTCAGCAGCTCCTGGAAAACCGGCCGAGCGATACAGGGGAGGCCGTGGGATGCTCCCGGCACAGGGGAAGCAGGACACGATCTGTCGCGGTCCTCTCTTGTAGAGCCAAGACCAGGCTGAGCGTTGCTGCATCTGCCCACCCTCCTCTGACTGGCAGGAGCAGCCCCTCCATCCTCAGCCTGGTGCCAAGGAGACGAGCGGGCAGAGCTGCGCCGACTGGAGGCACCTCGGCGCTCCGCAGTGCCAGGCGGGGTTGCGCGTCCTGCCGGGGCCTTCACACCTCAGCTGAGGAGCCACCAGCTCCTGGCATGTGGGGTGGCCTGGCCTTGGCTGTCGCAGCGTCCCAGGGCCGGGCTCCGGCCGAGGGTGCCCCCTCGGCACCAGCTCCCCCCTCCATGGCCCGGCTCGCTCCGTGTCCTTCCATCTTGCGCCTGTGAATAATTCACCGCCTCTGTCCCCGTTGTTTCCTCGCAGGTATTTATAGCCTGTGATCACGTCTCCTTGGAGGCAGCTTGCTTCGCCGCGGTGTAAATTTAGCTCCCGCCGTCTCTCGCGTGTCATGCCCTCCAGTCCTTGCGGGAGCCCTTCCATGCGGCTCCTCGTCGGCGGGTGCTGGAGCCCCCACGGCCCCCCTCTGCTGTTGTGGCCCCGCGGCTGCCACCACGGCTGCCTGTCGCACGCCCTGGGCCACGGGCAGTGGTGCCTTGGGGTGGTGGGGAGATGCCATGGCCTCCCGTGCCGCGTGTCCTCTTCTTGGCCTCCGGACGCCAGGGCAGCTCAGCTCGCCTCCGGCAGCTGCACGAGGCCGCCGAGCCGTTCAGCTGCCGCGGCACCGGGGATGCTTTGAAATTCCTGGGCTGCCATCTGTGCTATGCAAATCCCCCAATCTGACGGCTGCGTGCGGACCCGCTTCCGGACCCAGCGATGGGAGCTGTTATTATCTCGCTCCTCCTCCCTTCCAGCACCCGGCAACAGCTTCGGAGGGAGCAGCAGGAACATCACCCTTTGCACGCGGGAAGAAGCCTGACCTCCTTTGACAAAAGGCCTTCGCTCTGCCCGAGCTGGGCCACGGAGTCAGGAGGGAAAGGACTGGCTGTGGGGACTCGGTCACCAGTCATCTCAAGGCCCCAGGGTGCTGGATCTGGCTGCCAGTGTCACGGGACCCTANGGTCTCTCTTCCAACCAAAACCATTCTCTGATTCTATTCTATGATTCCCAGGATGTGGATGCTGGGAGCCAGGGGGGAGTGAGGACAAGGGGATGTGTGTTAGGGGACCACTCAGCTCGTTGCATCTCGGTGCAGATGAAAAAAACCACACCTGAAAACAGGGAAATCTTCCCAGCAGGGCTGAAAATAGAAAATACCCACACACAGACCAGCAAGGGCGATGCCTCTTCCCCCCCCTCCGGGGGGCCGGGCAGCGGGTCCCGCAGGCCCCGGCTCCTCTCCGCGGCGCAGCCAGGGGAGGGCAGCATCGGNTGCCAAGGAGACGAGCGGGCAGAGCTGCGCCGACTGGAGGCACCTCGGCGCTCCGCAGTGCCAGGCGGGGTTGCGCGTCCTGCCGGGGCCTTCACACCTCAGCTGAGGAGCCACCAGCTCCTGGCATGTGGGGTGGCCTGGCCTTGGCTGTCGCAGCGTCCCAGGGCCGGGCTCCGGCCGAGGGTGCCCCCTCGGCACCAGCTCCCCCCTCCATGGCCCGGCTCGCTCCGTGTCCTTCCATCTTGCGCCTGTGAATAATTCACCGCCTCTGTCCCCGTTGTTTCCTCGCAGGTATTTATAGCCTGTGATCACGTCTCCTTGGAGGCAGCTTGCTTCGCCGCGGTGTAAATTTAGCTCCCGCCGTCTCTCGCGTGTCATGCCCTCCAGTCCTTGCGGGAGCCCTTCCATGCGGCTCCTCGTCGGCGGGTGCTGGAGCCCCCACGGCCCCCCTCTGCTGTTGTGGCCCCGCGGCTGCCACCACGGCTGCCTGTCGCACGCCCTGGGCCACGGGCAGTGGTGCCTTGGGGTGGTGGGGAGATGCCATGGCCTCCCGTGCCGCGTGTCCTCTTCTTGGCCTCCGGACGCCAGGGCAGCTCAGCTCGCCTCCGGCAGCTGCACGAGGCCGCCGAGCCGTTCAGCTGCCGCGGCACCGGGGATGCTTTGAAATTCCTGGGCTGCCATCTGTGCTATGCAAATCCCCCAATCTGACGGCTGCGTGCGGACCCGCTTCCGGACCCAGCGATGGGAGCTGTTATTATCTCGCTCCTCCTCCCTTCCAGCACCCGGCAACAGCTTCGGAGGGAGCAGCAGGAACATCACCCTTTGCACGCGGGAAGAAGCCTGACCTCCTTTGACAAAAGGCCTTCGCTCTGCCCGAGCTGGGCCACGGGGTCAGGAGGGAAAGGACTGGCTGTGGGGACTCGGTCACCAGTCATCTCAAGGCCCCAGGGTGCTGGATCTGGCTGCCAGTGTCACGGGACCCTATGAGCATCGTCGGTCCTCCCCAAGCAGGAGAGAGGGAGCCCAGGCTGGGGATGGGGGGCAGGAGGCTCAGCGCCCAGGGATGGAGCTGGGCATGTGGCTCAGCTCTGCTGCCCACGGGTGGGCTCTGAGGATGGGAACCGGTGGGAACTGAGCTCAGCCGTGGTAGCAGCCGACACAGCTGGTGCGACAGGAGAGCCAGGGTGACCGGTGCCGCGGGATCCCAGGAACCGGGCAGGAGGCAAGGGCAGCCCCAGGAGCAGTGTGGATGTCCCGGGCGTGGGGTGAACATTGCCCGAGTTGGGGACACTCAGGGCTGAGCTGTTCCCACAGGACACCCCACTCCCACCCCAGGGACCCTGTCTCCAGCCTAGGGGTCTGCGTGAACCACACTCAGACACTAAAAAGCAGAACCAAGCCCTGCTCCCCCTGCTCCTTTACCAACCGTGTCGCTGGCAGGAAAACACCTCAGTGAGCTGCTCCGGCTGCTGCTGGCGCTCCCCCCAAAGCCCATCGGGAGGACAAGGCCGTGCCCAAGGGCACCGAGATGGCAGCGAGGGGCCACCTTCCCCAGCAAGGCCTCCTGCTTTGTGCTCTTTAAAAAGCTGAGCTGGTGGGAAGGCGGCGGTTCCTCAGCCCCGGGATCGAGCGGCGGCGGCTCCCCGGGGCGGCGAGGGAAGCGGGGGGCAGGTTTTCCAGCACCGAACGCGGAAGGTAATTAATGAGCATCCTGCACTGCCCCCCACCGCGCCTCCGTTCCCCCGGGGACCCCGCGGCCGGCGGCGTGGGTACCGCCTGCTTCTGCTGGCGCTGGGGGCCGGGGGACCTGGCGGCACTGGGGCCTCGTTAATATTTTAGGAGCTCTTTTGTCCGCAGGGGATGGGGAGGCTCGCTCGCAATCGCCTTTCATCTCCGTGAGGCCTCAGCGCAGGCTCCAGCCTCTTATCTGCCGCCTCCTCGCCGCTTCGCTACAGCCGGCTCGTTACGGGGCTTGGGTTGGGTTGTTGGCGGTTTTTTTGTTTTGTTGGTTTTTGGTTTTTGGTTTGTTTTTTGTGTGAGATAATTTTTTTTCTGGCTAGGGCTGGAAAAAAAGCCTGGCTGCTCCTGGCCAAAGGGCACCCACCAGCCGTGCTGGCGGCAGCTCCCGGAGCATCGCTGCCCGCGTGCTGCCGCCCCTCAGCTGCCAGCCTCTGGGCTGGAGCCCCCCGGCCAGGGCTCTGCTGAGGGGCTGGGGCTGGATGAGGCCCCCTGTGACACCGGGAAGGGCTCAGAGGTGGCCGCTGGGCACATGTGAGTTCCCGTGATGTCCAGGAGAGAGGTTTGGGGGTCGGGTGTGTGCACGGCCTGCGGGGCCCCCGGCCACGGGGGAAGCTGGACTGGGAGGTGCCAGGGGCCGGCTGTGTCCCCAAGGCTGTGCCCAGGGGTGTGTTGCAAACCTGTTCCCCGTGGAAGATGTCCAAGTGTGGCCCTGAAACATCAGCCCTGGCGCTTCCCAGCTGTCTGGGGTGGGGCAGAGCCAAGGGACAGGGTTGGGTTGGTGCGAGGGGGAAGAGGATGATGAAGGAGCAAATGGCTGGAGGGAAAGGTGGGGGCTGAGCTGGGTTTCTGCTCCCCTGAGGCAGAGAGCACCAGCAAAGCTGGGAGAGCAGAGGGTGTCCTGAGAGCAGCTCCAGGCCCGACCCTGGGGCTTTTTGCAGCCGTGCCCCATGGATGGTTCTCTCCTTGCTCCTGTCGCCAGCTCGGCCAATGCCTGGCTGTCCTCTGGCTGTTCCCCAGCCAGTGCTGCTTCTGGTGCCCTTTCTCCAGTGCCAGTGCCAATCCCAGGTCACCAAGAGGTGGGATCTGCTCAGGATCTTTGGTTAGGATCCCTGGGGACTCTCCAAGTGACCCTCACACACACACGGGCTCTGCTGGGAGTAGTGTTGCATTCTTCTCGCTGACTCTGTCCTTTGTCACAGAGGAATGATGCAGCAGGACTCACCTTGCCCTGGAAGAAACCCAACCCCTGTGTCCGGCCATCTCCAAGTATGGGGAACGACCCTGGCAAGGACAAGACGTGGCTGCCCATGTGTCTCTCCCACCAGAGCTGAGCCTGTCTGTCCATCCCTTTGTCCCAGCAAGAACTTGGGTCCCAGAAGGAGATCCCAGGAGGCTGAAGGCGACTTCAGGAGACTTCGCTGGCCATGCCGTGCCATGTCTGATGGCTTCTTCCCATGGGAAGGTCCTTCAGTATCACCCAGTGATGCATGTCAGGATTCAAAGCTCCTCCATCCCACACCCACACCAACTGCAGGGACACCAGTGGGGACTCGGCATGGCGGAGTGGGCATCTCTCCCGGTGCTGACACTGTTGCCTGGTCACCCCAGCTGGTGGGCCGAGCTCGGGGGCTGCAGGGACGGCTGGCGCCTGCGCTCAGGAAGGCGGTGAGCTCACGGGTTTAATTTTCTCAAGGCTTCGTTCGGCTCTGACATGTGATCCTCGTTACAGGAAGGACGCGGAAAACGCGTCGTCCCCTGGGGCTGGCTGGCTCGACCTTGTGGGAAGAGGTAAGAGCACATCGCAGCTTTTCCGCCCCGCCGGTGTTGCTTCCAACAGCAATTTAATATCTCCCTGATAAGGCAGGCCGAGTTTCAGGCACCGTTAAAAAAATGTATATAAAAATAAAGCAGCATCTGCTGACAAAAGTACGTGTCCTCAGCTGAAGTCCCTGGCGTGTGGACGACTGGCCCCCCCACCGCGGCTGGTCGGTGCTGCCCATCACCAGCTCCAGGCCCATCCTTTTCCTCTGGCAGGGAGCGGATTCCTCCAGCCTGGCTCGTGATGCCGTCCTGGAGAGGCGATCAGGACCATGGAGGGTCCTGGCATGTGGGCCATCACCCCAGATTCTGTGCCCAGTGGAGGGAGAATGGCCACCAGCCCTGTCTAGGACAAGGTGGAAGCTCCAGTCGAACCCATGGTGAAGCGGCCGAGTCATTTCCTCCCCGCCTCGGCATCCCGGTCACCCCAGCGTGATCCCACCCAGCCCTTGCCCCGGAGCAGATGCACAGGAGCTTTCCTGAGCCCTGGGGAAGCTGCAGGAGCAGGACTGGGATGCTCTGGTTGGCTTTGCACAGTGTTGAGCACGGCCACTGACTTCACTGGTGGCCCAGCACGGGCAGCAAGGATGGGTCTCTCCTTTGGACGGAGCAGGATGGAAGACACTCATCTCCCCGGGCACGGCCCTCCAGGCTGGTCTGGCCCCGTACGTTTCTCCAGGTCCAGTTCTCTGATCCATGGGCTCAGCCGTCCAGGTTTGGCTTGCCGAGCTCAGTTCCCCAGACTAGATTTCCCAGGCTCCTTTCCTTGGGCTCAGTTCTCGGTGCTCACCTCTGCAAACACTCCAGGCTCGGTTCCATGGGCATGGTTTGCTGGAGGTGGCTCTCCAGACTTGGTTCCCAGGGCAGAGTTCTCCAGGGTTGGCTCTGCAAGCATGGCTTGCTGGAGGTGGTTCTCCAGACCTGGTTTTCCAGTCCAGCTCTGCTGCTGGAGCTGACTCTCCAGGTACCACTTGCTGGAGGTATCTCCCCAGGCTTGACGCCTGGGTGGTGGTTCCCCAGCTGTCTTTCGGGGCCAGGCTCCCCAGCCAGCCGGGTGCCAGCAGAGGGCCTCCCTTACCAAACAGAGCACCGCACTACCACCAAGTTATAAAACACATTTATCTGTTTGGCAAAACTTTGTGCGAGGGACCAGGAAATGGGCTGGAGTTCATTCTCCCGCAGAAGACCGGAGACAACGTGTCCCCCCTGCTTCTTTTTTTTTTTAATGCCAGCACTCGAGACGCATTAAAGCCGCGGGAGTGTTCATCATTAAAATGGCAATTGCGAAGCCGAGGCAATAAATTTAACATCATAAAAGGCACTGGGAGGGTCTCGCTCAGCTGTTGCTCTTCAAAGAAAAGCGTTAGTTGCTTCTGAAAAAAGAAAAAAATAAAAAATTGGGAAGAACCAGGTGAGAGGGAAAGGGGTGGCAGCTGCCCCTGGCTGCCGGGAGGGGGTGGCTGGGGAGACGTGACCTTTTGGGCTGCCCATCCTGGGCCAGGGCTGCTGGAGGAGGGAGCGCTGGGGCCGTGGCTCTCGGCAGGCGACTCTCCCACCGGGATCATCCTGGCTGGATCCGTGCATCGTGGCGGGACGAGCGGAGGAGCCGCAGCTGCGTTGGATGGGGTGGCTCTGTCCTTGGAGAGGGATGGGAAAAACCCAACGGGCGGCAGGAGAATCAGGCGGGGACCCCTGAACCGCTGCGGCACCGGTGGGTTCCCCCCCTTCCCGGGGCTGGGACCACCTGGCTCCCGCCGCCAGCTACCGCCACGTCGGCCCTTGGCGATACCATCGCCCAACGCCCGGCTCCGGCAGCCGGCGTCTGTCGGTGGAATTAGCCGTCGGATTGGAACCGTTTGCTAAATAATTCAGGAGATTTCTTTCTTTTTTCTTTTTTTTTTTTGTGAGAAAGCTCTTTTCTTTTCTTTTTTTTTTTTTTTTTTCTCTTTAAGGTCGTAGTATTTTCCACGCTGGGTTTCAAGCAGGGAGGGGGGCACGGATCCGCTCAGGCAACACCACCATGTGTTTACAGCTCAGCTCCCGGCGTTATTTAGGGATTGTAAAACCACAGCAGCTCGTTCGCTCCCTCGCTCCCCCTCGCTCGCCGCAGCCAATTTTTTTCCTCCATGCGGCTCTCGTTGCAGCGGCAAAGGTCAACCCTGCTCCTTTGAAAGCAGCACACCCCCCCCGCC
>VWZK01011971.1:0-14277 GCA_013396935.1 Baryphthengus martii
GAGAAGGCTCCAGGGAGACCTTTTGGGAGGGACCAGGGAAACCCTTTCAGGACTTCAAGGGGCCTGTCAGAAAGATGGGGACAGACTTTGGAGCAGGGCCTGTTGGGACAGGACAAGGGCGGACGGGTTTAAACTAAAAGAGGGAGATTTAGACTGGAGAGAAGGGAGAGATTTTTGCTGCCGAGGGTGGTGAGAGCCTGGCCCAGGTTGCCCCGAGAGGTGGTCGCTGCCCCATCCCTGGCCCCATTGCAGGGGAGATTGGATGGGGCTCTGAGCAACCTGCTCTAGTTGCACTTTGTCCAGGTTATTGAAGGATGCTACTGATGGAAGTCATCTTAGAGCCCTACTCAAGCCATGTAAGCGTAATGAAATCTTCACTGGTTTTGTATCTAACTCCCCTTCTTAGCAGATGTTGAACTGGGAAGTGATCAGAACTGTGGTGTGTGTAGCAGTTGGTGAGGAAAGGGGATGGAGCTTCAGGTACCACGCACAGGGTCCGATCGGTTTGGCCGCTTTAGAGCAGAACACGTGTCCATGCTGCTTGTGCCACCCTCAGATCTTTGATCACCCAGCAGCAACACTCATCTGAGGCTTAACATGAGCTCTAAAAGTTCTCTTTCTTTTCTGGCCTCAGGTCAGGGGAGCTGGATATCTACTTTTCTTCGCTTAAATCCCTTTTATCTGTCGCTTTGCAATATCGAATATTTGTGCGGTGTCTTTTTGGGACAGTGGGAAGCACGGAGAGGCCGCGGGGTGGTGTTTGTGTTCGGCATTGGGGCATGGCAGGCATTCTGAGCTGCGTTCTTGTCTTTGGTGGTAGGTTATGGTGTGAGATAAGCCCGTGTCTAGAGTAAGAGAGCAGCTGGGTGAGTAGCTGGTGGTAATCTAATCCAGGAAGGTGGGAGGAGAAGGGGAACAGAAAGACGTTAGGCTACTAGTAGGTGCTTAACTTGAAAAATGGAAGGAATGGGACCAAAAATTTACAAGTATGAATATGGGGGGGGGAAGAGCACATCTCACTCAACACTTGAAAAGAAATGCTGGTAAGAAATATTTCCCACTTTGTCTGATGAGAATTTAATTATTGCTGTCTGCCACTGTCCCCTGTGGGGTTTAGGGCTGGAGTCTGGTGAAGTCTGAGTGGCCAAACAGTGCGATTGCTACAGCCCCCGGGGCCCCTTGTAGCAGGGCTCTGAAATATCAGAGGCTGAAGCTGTGGGGGGTTCACTGTCTGGGTGTAGGTCCCCTTGATGCACTTGGTTAGGTCCCAGCTAAGGCTTTGCGTCTCCAGGGACCAGCAGAGTGCTTGTGGCACTGGGCATAGACTTTCTTGTATCTAGTTTAAAAAAGCAAACAACAAGAAAACCCAAACATGAACTAAAACAAAAACCAAGCAAAGAAAACTCCAAAACTGACACCCTCCCCCTCCTCACCATGACTCGGTTTTGCCTGCTAACGGTGCTGTTACTGTGTGCTCAGCAGTGATTCAGTGGCAGCTGGGCTGGGGAGTATGGACAGGTTTGAATCATGTTTCTGCTCACTTTGGGTCTTTTTTTGCCCCTTCAGTTTATCCAGTGCTCTCAGCACTAGAACTGGGTGTGTTCAGCCTGGAGAAGAAAAGGCTCCAGGGAGAGCTGATAGTGGCCTCCAGTATCTGAAGGGGCTACAGGAAACCTGGGGAGGGAATTTTTATAAAGGCTTGTGGGGATAGAACAAGGGGCAATGGTTTTAAACTAGAGCAGGGGAGATTTAGATTGGATACTAGGAAGAATTTCTTTACTAGGAGGGTGGTGAGACACTGGAACAGATTGCCCAGCGAAGCTGTGGAGCCTCATCCCTGGAAGTGTTGAAGCCCAGGCTGGATGAGGCTCTGAGCAACCTGCTCTGATGAGAGGTGTCCGTGCCCATGTCAGGGAGTTGGAACGAGATGATCTTGAAGGCCCCTTCCAACTCAAGCCATTGAGTGATGGCAGGTGCAGTGTGCAGCAGAGGGGCCGTAGCAGCTCCGCTGGCCTGGCAGGATGGCTCCATGTAGGGCTGAGAGTGCCCGACCCAGGGCAAGGCCACACTGAGAGACAGTTGGGTGGCTGAGGGGCAGCTTTCAGCAGTGGGGGCAGTGAGAGGCAGTTAAGATGGTCTAAGAGCTCACTGTGCTGGCAAGATGAAGATTTTTCATAGAATCATGGAATGTTAGGGGTTGGAAGGGACCTCTGGAAATCGAATCCAACCCCCCTGCCAGAGCAGGATCACCCAGGGCAGGCCACACAAGAACAGATCCAGGTGGGGTTGGAAACTCTCCAGAGAAGGAGACTCCACCACCTCTCTGGGCAGCCTGGCCCAGTGCTCAGTTTTAAATTTTTAGTTTTTTTTTTTAAACTGGATTCCCAGTCGTACTATCCTGCCTTTTTTTTTTTTATTTTTTATTTTTTTTGGTACTGTCAGAGCCAGTTGAACTCTCAGAGGCAGCAGAAAGGGGCCTGTTCTGTGGGACAGGAGAGCAGAGCCAACCTCGTGGCAGCCATACAGCTCCCAGTGTTTTTTTTCCACTGGGCTTGCTTGTTGAGGGCTCAGCCTCCTTGTCTTGTTTGGTTCGGAGATGGCAACATTTTATTTTTTTTTTTGGGTAGATAACATCTTAGTGTTTGGGAACTTGTAAATACACGCTCGGCCTTCCCCTTACCTGTTGCTGCCAATGTGCCGAGTTCTCCAAGGCACAGATGGCGGCTTTTATCTTAGTATTTGCCTTGTCTGAAGGGGATCAGGTTACTTAATTTGTCTAATTCGTAATCCCATCTCAGTGGGATCTAGATGTTGGTTGTAGAATTGCTTTTGTTGCTGCGTAAGTTGTCCCCTCCCCTGCTCCCTACTCTGCTAAAATGAATATTGGCCTAACTCTCTAAGTCCTCTCTAAGAGGGTTTAGGAGGATTATTTTCAAACTAGAGAGGGTCAATTTTAATAAAAACTGCAAGAACAAATAAACCAGTGTAATTCTAAACTGCTGCCTGTTCTTTTTGCACTTCCAACCTGGAGAACTGGGTGGTGCTCACTTAAAATCATTTTGAGTTGGTGGTTAGTTGGCTTGTTTGGTGTTTTGTTTTTTTTGGTCCATTGCAACCAACAACTTTCCCTTAGGAGCAACTCCTCGGCTTGGCTGCCTGTTGTGTAATTGGGTACAGATAATTACTGCCTGTTACACCCCTGGTACTGGCTGGGGCAGTACTTGATGGAACAAGGCCCCCTGTTGCCATCTGTTACTGCTGGCTTGGGTTTTCCCCTTCCCAATATCTGGAAATCCATCCGGAACGTGTGTTTAAAATAATAACTTCAGCTCTGTTTCTTTCTGCCTATGGTGAAGAACTTCCAGTCGGAAACTTTATGCTTCTGAGGGGAACAGATTCAACTCCAGGGGACAGAGTTGTAGCTGTTTGTGCAATAAGGGGGGAGGTTTTGCACAAAATAGGGGAGTATCAAACTTTTTTCTCCTCCTTGTCTGTGACTCACTGCAAAGCCGTAAGAAGGTGTTTGAGTGCAGTTCTCAGACTCTGCTTGGTACGTGGATTTGTTGTCCCCCTTTGGAAAGGGGTAGAGAGTTGGTGAAACAGGAACGGGCTAAATTAGTCTCAAGTTGCCCTCCAGCCCGAGGCAATGGTCTCGGCGTGTTCTGTGGTAGTGACCCAGTTTGTATGGTCAGGAGAACTGAAATATTTATTTGAGCAAGCAGAATACAAAGAAGAGCTCGCTCTCTACATTCCACTTGGTAACGAGCTTCTTGCTGCGGCTCATAAAAAACCACCCCTTGGTATGAAATGTTCCTTTCCCTTATCTCACAGTTTAGGAGAGTCCTCCTGGTTTCCAGAGCTGTACACCACGTGTGGCTGAACTGGGTGCCTCGTGCCTTCACGTGTCCCTTTCCACACCTTTACTGTCGAACTCTGTTGGAATTGACATTTGGAAGCGTTTGGTGGGGCCCAGCACCGCTCTGTTGGTGATCCTGGTTTAAGGTTCTTACAGCAGCTGCTCGTGAGTGTGGTGCAAACTTCTCCCCTCCCCTCCTGCAGCCCTCTCAGCTGCCTGATTCACAGACTCCTCTTTGCGAGGGCTCTGGCCGGTTTGTACCGTGGACCTGCAAAAGATGGGTCTGTCTTGAGGGGCTTTGAGGGGCCACGTGCTCTGGCACCTGGGACACACCAGGGGAAGTACCTTTGCTTGGTGTTGCTGCTGCGGATAGTCTTGTTGATGTGACCTTAAGGCCAGTGGGTTCTGCTGGGGCTGCTGGTTTGAAAGTGTGGTGTAAATTGTAAAATGGTGGAAATCAATCATAGAATGGTAGAAGTTGGAAGGGACCTCTGGAGATTGAGTCCAACCTCCCTACCAGAGCAGGATCACTCAGGGCAGGCCACACAGGAACAGATCCAGGGGGGGTTGGAAAGTCTCCAGAGAAGGAGACTCCACCACCTCTCTGGGCAGCCTGGGCCAGGCCAATATTCTCCCACCAAAGAAGTTTCTCCTCCTGCTCAGAGGGAACCTCCTGGGTTGTAGTTGGTGCCTGTTGCCCCTTGTCCTAGTCCAGGGTACCACAGAAAAGAGCCTGGCCCCTTCCACTTGACCCCCACCCCTCAGAGATTTATAGACATGAATCAGATCCCCTCTCAGGCTTCTCTTCTCCAGACTAAACAGCCCCAGTTCTCAGCCTTTCCTCACAGGAGAGATGTTCCAGTCCCATCGTCATCCTCGTAATCTCCGTTGGACTCTCTCCAGCAGATCCCTGTCTCTTTTGTCTTGGGGACCCCAAAACTGGATCCAGTATTCCAGGTGTGGTCTCCCCAGGGCAGAGTAGAGGGGCAGGAGACCATCCCTTGACCTGCTAGACAGAGTTTTCTTAATGCCCCCTGGGAGACCCTTGGCCTCCTGGCCACAAGGACCCATTGCTGTCCCATGGAGAACTTAACTGTCCACTAGAACTCCAAGGCCTTTCTCCATGGAGCTGCTTTCCAGCAGAACGACCCCTGATCTTTCCAGCAGGATGAAGAATCTTCTTTTGTTGCCACTGTTTATATCAGACGTGAGAGCGAGGCCCTCAGCGTTCGAACCAAGAAGGGAGGTGGGTTTCCTGCAGCAACCTTCCTCAGGAGAAGCATCTGTGGAACCTCTACACATGTTTGCTTTGGATTTTTAGAATTACTTCAGGAATGGTGAAATTACCCATTGCTGTGCCTGCGCTTTCCAGGCTCCCTGTTGCCCTTTTCTGTGCTGCTTTACAGATGCAGATTTCCTCTTCGGTTTTCATTATACCTGAGGTTTTACTTAAGTTCCATTTTTGCCTTTTACCTTTAAAGTAGAAATAAATTTCACAAGTTTAGAATTCCCTGTCGCTTTCTTGTGTGTATCGGGAGAAGTTATTAACATTCCAGAAACTCAGGAGCTTATGAGAGGAGTTTAATTTTCTTGTAAAGTAGAGGTGGCTCTTTGCTTGAAAAGGAAATACTCGGTTTTACTCGTTCTTTCCTGTCTCCTTTCTGCGAACACCTTCCCCCCTCATCCTTTGTTTGAGGTGTGACTGCACAACAGACTGTGACCTTCTGCACCTCAGATATTGTCAGAGGAAATGAGAAGTGCTCAGTTGCAGCTGAAATGTTGTCTGCTGGGTCCCGATCGCTTTCTTCTTTGAAATTCCTTGAAATGGACTGGGAAGGAGAGGAGTTAGTTTTGCTGGGGTGGCAGCAGCAGGAGTGAAAAAGCTGCATTTTAAGGAGGAGGAGAATGACAGAAGCTTAAAAAAGCGGCCTCGCATCTGAGGTGTGTTTATGTTTATAAATACTGGAGAGCACTGACTTGACTTTCACCTCCTCAGCGTCCCCCGGAGGTGCAGGTGGAGGAGCAGGTTATGGCTGTGTGGTTGGAAAGGAGTTTGGCTGATGGGAGTCGCTTGTCCTGAGTTATTTTTGGATTCCGTACAAGGGGAGTGCAGTGCAGGTTTCCCTGCTTTTATCCTTCAGTGGAGAGACGCACGAGCAGCGAGTCCTACGGTGCAGCCACCAAGACGTTTCAAGAAGGTGACTGATGTGCTGATACCTCCTGACGTTCCTTCTGCTGGTGGCAGGGAAGGAGCAGGTGGGGAAAACGCCGTGGTTTCTACTCTGTGGTTTGAGAATGAGAAGAACAAGTTGAGTCTTGCCCTCAAGGCAATAAAAACCCAGAGGAAGCTTAGCACTTGAGTTCAAAAGCTTTCTTTGAATTTGAACCTTTCTGAGAGGTTTGGGTGGCATTGGCTTGCTGCTGGAAAAGATTGAAACTAGAATGGGAAGCCTTGTAGAGGAAACAGGCGATTAAATGGTCTTTCTTGGGCAGCCCGTGTGCGAGATACGGGGTTTGTAGGTGTGGCTGGTGTGCCAAATAGTCAAGAAGTGGGGAAAACAGGAGTTTGGCATTTCTGTATTGGAAAGTTCTGATACTCAAAGCCTGTGTTCTGAACAGATACTGGTCTGTAGGGAAAGGAAGGAGAGACTTTGTGGACACAAGGAAGAAATTCTTTATAGTGAGGGTGGAGAGACACTAGAACAGGTTGTTCAGAGAAGTTGTGGATCACAGCTCTATAATTATAGAGTGGTTTGAGTTGGAACAGACTTTGAAAGCTCATCTGGTGCAACCCCCCTGCAGGGAGCAGGGACATCTGCAACTAGAGCAGGTTGCTCAGAGCCCCATCCAACCTCCCCTGCAATGGGGCCAGGGATGGGGCAGCGACCACCTCTCGGGGCAACCTGCGCCAGGCTCTCACCATCCTCGGCATCACAAACCTCTTCCTTCTCTCCAGTCTCAATCTCCTTCTCTTAGTTGAAACCCATCCCCCCTTGTCCTGTCCCAACAGGCCCTGCTCCAAAGTCTGTCCCCATCTTTCTGACAGGCCCCTTGAAGCCCTGAAAGGCCCCCAGAAGGTCTCCCTGGAGCCTTCTCCCGGCTGAACAAGGCCAACTCTCTCAGTTTTGTTGTTTCCCCATCATTGGTAATGTTCAAGGTTGAGGTTGGATGGGGCTTTGAACAACCTCAATGATGCTGAAAAGATGTTGGTGCTCGTCGCATGATGGGTTAGATAATCTTTGAGGGTCCCTTCCAACCCAAACTATTCTGTGATTTTTTAGATGGTGCATCTGTAGTGAGCACTATGAAGTAGGATGGGTGTGAGCCCTGTGTGTCCCTGCCACTTTCTGTCACCTGCCCTCAGGACAGCCCAGGTCCTGGAGTCCGTACATCCAGGCAGACTTGAAGCACATGTAGCTTTGAAGAACTTTGGAGTACAGTGCATTGTGCTCTGACATAGAAGGTCATCTCATCCTTAGTTTGAAAACTTAGCTGAAGATTATTGCTTTTGAGTTAGTAGCAGGAAGGTTGCTACGAGTTGGAAGAGCATGTTAGGATGGAGAAGTAAGTTAGCCAAGGGTATACTTTCTGTAAAAGAAAAAGTGCTGTTGAATTGAGGAACCTTCATCCCTAAATAAGTTTTGTTGAGCGCTGTGGCAGCAAACAAGACACAGGCAGATGGGCTCTTCAGCTTCGGAGGAGGAGCTCGGCTGGTTCCAAAGTGCTGACTGTGCTGGAGCTCCTGGTGTGCCTGTGTGACTGGCACATGTCATCCTAAAACCTGCCCCGTTAACCTGTTAGAGATGTTACCTCACCCTCTGTCGGGGAGGATCCCTTTGGTTTACGTTCCTGGGTGCTTCTCTGGACGGTGTGCAAGTGCCTGGATCAGCTGGAAGATGCCCCACAGGCAGAGGAGCTGGGAGCGTGTTCCTGTTCCTGGAGAGACCTCACATGTCTGTGCACAGCTCGAGGCCTGACCGGGAGCCCCTGGAGCAGCAGGATCACTTCTCCGAAGGGCCGCTCTGAGGCCGTGCCCTGCCTGCCTTCCATCAAGGGATGGCATTTATTTGTTCTATTTTCCTGCCCGACTGCCGGGTTTAAGTCGTGGGTTGGTCTTGTTCTCTGCTGATCTTGGTGCAAAAGCAGGAGTCTGTTTAGTCAGCAGCAGCAGCTCCGAGTGTTAGTTTATAGCTGTGTGTAATTGCTCTTATCTCTAGTTGGGTTGGGTTGGGGTTTTTCTAATTAGAATTTGGAAGGAATTGTGCTGGTCAGGTGTGGGGTAAAATGGATGTTGCTTTTTGTTATCGTACCTGTGTAATCTGTGCAGTTACCCACAGCTGAACCTCAGCTTTAATCTCCCACCTACAGACCTGCTTCACTGTACCTTCTGAGGAAACAGACCTTCCTGACATTAAAAAGTAACCAGGGAGCACTTTTCTGATCCGGTCTTAACGCAGAGCCCAGTGCCAACTGGGACCTCTTCAGTCGTTTGCACTTTGCTTCACCTTCATCCAGCAGCCCTGTTCTGCTGTAGCCTTGAATTTACGCGTCCGCTGCGGGGGGAGTACGGACTTATCCACGCTCCTCAAATACCAGACATCAACCGATCCACTGATTCTTGTTTGTTCTATGGAAATTTCAAACAGATGCAAGTACTTGTGAATATTCCAATTCCTTTCGGTTTATTCCAACTTGAGGAGGCAAGGCTCGTTTGTTTGTTCGTTTGCTCTGCTCGTTCTGTTGTTCCCTGTCTGAACTGTACACGTCTCATTCAGCCGGGAGCTTGAATTTGAACATCTCGCGCTTGACATCCAGGGCACTTCAGCCGGGCTCGAAATCCCCTGTGCCGTACGCGGATGCCGCGCGGCGGGTGGTGCCTCGACGAAGCTGCTATTTTCAAAATACATCTGCTAAATGGGGCACTTTGTTCTTCCCGAACCTCAGGACAATCTTCCTTGGATTTGTTCAAGCCCAGCATGGCTTTTGATCTCGTTCGCAACACATCACCCTCTTTCTTCTCATCCAGTAGGAACAATACGCGCGTGGCAGGTGCCGTGGCCCAGAACTGTTGACTCTTATTAGTGTTTACAAATAACCTTCCTGACATGGAGAGTCCTCAGCAGTCATTAAATAAGCGAGAAGTGAGAGCTCCTGGCACCTCTTGAGCTCTTCTGGCTCTGCCAGCCTCAGAACCTCGGTATCCGGAGGCGGGAGTTTGCGCTGGCGACGCTGGGTGGCTTTCGAGGTATCTTCCCAGTGCTCACGTGCTGAGCGGAACGGGGCGGTTCTGCTGATATTTTTCCCGTGGAAAGGCTGGAGAATGGATGTTGGGTGTTTGTGTGCGTGTGTTTTACGTGTGTGGGGCTTCCAAAGCATTGAAGGATGTGAGAGGATGGCGGGGATGGAGTCGTTCTCTCCGTTGCCGCGGGGCTCTCGCCCGACGGGTGTCGAAATGTTTTGATTCTAAAGCACGTGTCAGTTTGTGTTTGATGATTGATTCGTGTTTAGAAGGGAGACGCTTATGGTTTACGTTTGCATTTTATACTTAATTTAATCATGCTTTGTTTTTTTTGTTTTGTTGTTGTTGTTTTTTTGTTGTGTTGTTGTTTTTTTTTTAATTGCAGCAGCTGTTGCCGGGTAAAAAGTTTTGGGAATCTGATGATTCCAGCAAAGATGGACCAAAAGGGATATTTCTGGGAGATCAGTGGAGAGACAGTGCTTGGGGAACATCAGGTAGCTCGATTATTTACTTGATTTAGTTGGGGTTGGATACAGAAATGTGCAACTCACCTACTCAAAATCGCTGGCCGGTCCAGATAACACAGCTTGGAAAAGATTTTGATTTTTTTTTGAAACAACTTCTGTTTTACATGATAGAAAATTCATAGAACACGACACCCCGTGTTGCTTTGTGATAAACAAAATTCATAAACAGATTGTCTAATGTGAACCTGTGTACCCTCATATTTATCTGCTTACACATTTTAGATTTGCCATTAACATTTCAGTGGAAACTTTCTGATGTATTTTCTGCCTTGGGATGAGTTCCGTGTAAGTTTGAACTAAGATACTGGAGAACAAGATTAGTGGAAAAAAACAAAACAAAACAAAACAACCACCTCACAATTTTTAAAATACTAAACCAAGCAGCCAAAATCCAACAACATTCAGTTAAAAAAAAGAAAAAAGAAAAAAAAAAGAAAAACGTGATGTTTTGAATTAGTTGTGTTGAAATTTTATCTGCTGAGAATTTTGTTGGATCTGAACCTGTCCCTTCTTTTGAATTGTAGGGGAGAGTGTTCAGGTTGGTTTTAGTTCAATAGCAAAAAAAAAATAAAAAAAATCACATGCATGTGCTGGATTTGAAATGCTAACCTTTTACTCTTTAGTTTCTGTGTTTTCTCTGTGTAATGAATCTGCTCCTTAACCACTGCTGAGTGTCTCGTGCACATTCCAAACAACTACACAGAGCTCCAGCTCCAGGGCGGCTGTGATTTGGAGCAACTGCCCCGTTGTGTGTGTGTGTTTTCCCTCCCAAAAATAGCCATGATTAGGGAGAAGCTGTTGGGGTAGCGATAAGGGCATTAAAAAATTATTTAAATTTCAAAACGGCTCTGAGGAGGAGATAAAGCTTCTCAAAGTCTGATGGGCTGAATCTTGCACCCCGGCTGGGTACTGGGGAGGCTTTGAGGAGCTGCCTGTCCATGGTGAGCTCCGTCCTGCGGCCGTGTCCAGCCCCCAACGGCCGCTCTCTGGCTGTGTCAATACAGACTGAAATTGCTGGTGGATTAAAGGCCTGAGCCGCGCTCTGAGCAGCAACAGCCAAGGAGGATACTTTCCCTTCGCTGCCTCTCTGGCTGGGCCGGTTACGTCCAGCAGACAGGCCGGGGAGACATCTGAGGGAGGTAACCTCCTACGCTGGCTGATCCCAGAGCTCCGTGAGTCAAAGGCCTTCGTCTCATCTCTCCCTTTGTTTATTCTCCGTTAATGCCGAGCACCTTACAGCCTTTCTTCTGAGCCGTGGCCGCCGCTGGGCTCTCTGAGTCAGGGAGGCCATAGTTTCCCCTTTTGCTCATCGAAACTGAAGAGCCGTGGTCTGAGCAGCTGCTCAAGGTCACTGCCCCAGAGCAAGGAGCCCAACTTGGAGGTGGGGTGTGGAACTGCCCTTGGCCAGCACACCGGTCTGTTCCACGAACAGTGGAACTAGTGACACCTGGTTTTCAGTCAGATGCTGTCACTCCATCCATTTTCCTTCCAGTCTGTGTCCCCAGGACACGCTGCAGGCTGCCCACAGGGCTTTGCTGCTGTCCCTGGAAGTTGTCACGTGTAAAGCCTTTAAGGGCAGTACCTCTGAAGGCCCCAGTCTGTCCCACGCAGGCCAGGCCGCTCCTTTCCTCCTCTCCGGGTGGTACAAGCAGTTGGGCAGCACTGCAAGGAAACCTGCTGGGCAATTGCTCAGGGTTAAAACCAGCTTTGCTCTTTCCTTTTTTAGCTTTAACCCCTAAAAGTCTCCCCGGTCCACTTCACTCTGTGACCACTTAGATGCTTGTGCTGGCTCGAGGGAGAAGCTGTAGCCAGGAGCAAAGGCAGAAGAGAATCACTTCTCCTGACAGCTTATTCCTGCTTTAGGAGGACGCTCCGGAATCGATAGCATCGCACGGCCCTTCCACCACCCCCTGGCAACTGCTGGATCTGCTGCCTGGTATTTTTGGCTCGCTGACTGTTGCCAGTCTGAGCAGCCAGGAGCAGAGAACATCTTCCCTCCCCTCCCTGGGTCACTTTCTCCCGCCCAGCCAGCAGTTTTTGCAGAGCTCCTAAGGACCTGGAGACATCCATCCTTAGCCTGCTCTGGTTGGACCTCAAACCCTCACGCTGCAGCGGTGATAAAGGGATGGGGCTGATGCAGAACAGGGGGATGAGGAAGAAGAAATGCAGTTCTCAAAGTTTTTCTAGAGGAAATAGCAGCAGAGAGAAAGTCTGATCTTGACATGAATATGGCAGTTCATGGGCCTAAGAAAACAACTAGAGGCTGGTGTAACTGTAGAGTAATGATTTCAGTGACAAATCAAGACTGATTAATTGGATTTTTTTCACTATACTAGTGCAAAAGTTTTAGTAAAACTAAAAAACTGATTTTTTAAATTTTTTTTTAATGGCAACATTAACTTAGAGACTTAGAGTTCGGATACTTCATGATTTTAGATGTTGAATGTAGTTGTCACTTGTAAGTTTGCAGATTCTAGTGTTTGAAAAGGAGAAGGCCGCCCTGCTTTTTCAAACAGACATCATCAGAGTTGAAAAGTTGGCACTTTATAGTACAATTAAGACCCTAGAGAATATGTATTTAATGACTTGCCTCCTCTGAATAGTTGGATCTACTTATAAGAATCACACATGTTTTTGTTCCAGATCACTCTGTTTCCCAACCAATTATGGTTCAGAGAAGACCTGGTCAGGGGTTTCATGTGAATAGTGAAGTCAACTCAGTGCTTTCACCACGGTCAGAGAGTGGAGGACTTGGAGTTAGCATGGTGGAGTATGTGTTGAGCTCATCTCCTGGAGATTCCTGCCTAAGGAAAGGAGGATTTGTAAGTGTGCCTGATTCTGACATTTGAGTTCCCATTATGTTATTTTCTCCATTTGCTGCTTGGTTGGTTTGTTTGTTTGTTTCTTAATCTGTTCTTGAAGGCAGATGTTTCTTCTTTCTTTTATTTGCTCTTAGTTTAACTCTCTTTCTCAAAACGGGGAGACACATAGAAGCACAGGGCTGTTGTGGTTGGAAGAGACCTTTCAGAGCATCGAGTCTACCCATTCCCCCATCCCTGCCAGGGCACCACTGAGCCCTGTCCCTCAGCACCACATCTCCACCCCTTGGAAACCCCTCCAGGGATCAGGGGGACTCCAGCCCTGCCCTGGGCAGCCTGGGACAGGCCTGGACAACCCTTCAGGGCAACAAATTTTTCCTCAGCTCCAACCTGAATCTCCCCCGGGGCAACTTGAGGCTGTTGCCTCTTGTCCTGTCCCTTGTTCCTTGGGAGCAGAGCCCGACCTCCCCACGACTCCAAGCTCCTGAATTTCAGGGAGTTGTGGAGAGCCAGAAGGTCTCCCTTGAGCCTCCTTTTCTCCAGGCTAAACAAGCCCAGCTCCCTCAGCCGCTCCTCACCACACTCCTGCTCTAGACCCTTGCCCAGCTCTGTTGCCCTTCTCTGGCCACGCTCCAGCCCTTCAATGTCCTTCTGGGAGGGAGGGGCCCAAAACTGACCCCAGGATTCGAGGGGTGGCCGCCTCAGTGCCCAGTCCAGGAGGACAGTCCCTCCTCAGTGCCCAGTCCAGGGGGACAATCCCTGCCTTAGTCCTACTGGCCATCCTGACCCAACCAGCTCTCCACCAACATCCCTTGATTCTTTCCTGCTGGGTACTTTCCAGCTGCTTTGCCCCTGCCTGGAGCGGTGCAGAGGGTTGGTGGGACCCAAGGACAGTTAGTTCACTGCTGTTCTGACATCAGGAATACGCAGCAGGGGCAATGGACCTACAGGAGGTGACAATTGCTGTCGTTTCCTGGTTCTCCAGAGGAGCACACCAGCAGTAACCCCCGAGCCGAGCTTATCATTGTAGTGTGACTAGAGCTGTGGGTTCTGCCGGAGCCTGTGGCTGCTTCACCACTGGCTAAGACCAGCAAGCCCCATGGAATGGTGCTAGAACCGTAATGGAGCTGCCGGAGGCGCTGCAGCTGGGGAAAGGCTTTCGAGGACCTGTCCTTCCCTGTGCAGCGGTGACATCAGTCACTGTGCCCCACTGGGGTGGGCAGGGAGCACGGGGACTGCTACCTCCAGTCGCAGGTTGGGGGGTGAGGGGAATAATGAAACCCCAGCCCTGCAGGGGGGAAAAAGGGGCAGCATCTCCGCTCTACCTCCTCAGCCAAGTGCTGGGTGAGGAACTGTCGGCAAACATCAAAGCGGAGAAGGTTTGTTCCCCGTCAGACCGTCGAGCTCAGCTCCTCGGGGAGCTGCTCTGTGGTTTCCTTTATCCATCCTCTGATTTTTGTCCCTTGTTAGTGGGCACCTGAAAACCTCCCTGAACCCTGGATCTGGGAAAGATGTTTTTTGAGAAATGAACAATCAGTGGAAGGAGACAATTTATCATCTAAACTGGAGGTTAGGGAGGTGTCTGCTCCGCAGCATCCACAGTCAGGCCACCAGTTCTGAAGTGAAGGGTCTCCCTGGTGAATAGCACGTGGTGGGGGGAGGGGAGATTTGGGCTCTAAATTTGTGTTTACATTCAGCATTTCCAAAGCTTGCCCTTTAATATTAAGGAATTACGATTTTATCTGCTTTAAGAAGAAGCATCAGAAGATGTTTGCTTTCAAAACAATCTTTTTTTTGTGTAAACCCGGGGGGGGGGGGAAAAAAACCCCCCCCCTC